>DF241559.1:0-76773 GCA_000507305.1 Breviolum minutum Mf 1.05b.01 | reverse complement strand
CCCATATATATATATATTATACATATATATATATATATTATACATATATATATATACAATATAATTTAAAAAAATATGTTGGAAGGGCCCTTTGTAAGTTTCCAGGAATGTCTATAGATATCTTATTTTTCTTCACTCAACGGTTACTTGGTGGTTGGATTAGACAACTACATACTATATATTCATCTACAGGCATATCCCCATTCATCTCGACCAACCATCGACCGTAAGGACTAGGCAAGAACCTATCAACATGTTTTCTGAATCCGCACACGACAATTCATATATTGGTGAAAATTTGTCTTTATCACACGGTTTGATGGAAGAAAACTTGGGAATGTGTAAGGAAACCTATAAAAACTAGCATAGTTTTGTCCATGTTCTTTCCCTTCGACACTATTTTTTGACATCAAAAAGTTGACACATCCAGCTCTGTCAAGAGCCAGAAACATGTCTGCAGTTTTTCAGTCATTGAACCATGAGTAAATTCCCTTCCATGGTTCGTTGCCTGAGTTCCCTGTGCACTTTCGATGATCGTGAAGGAGACTTGCCTAAGTCCGTCACACTTCATGTGAATTACATCATATTTCACCGTCCAACCTGAATTGTTTCCTCATTTGTTGGTAGAGATACCTTCTTAAGGGTACCTTTGGTAAAACATCACGGCGCATAAAAATTCTACTGAAGATTTACCTCTAGACCCTCCAACAATGCCCTGGGAAAGTACCATGAAACAAGGTGGGGATGTTACATGTTCTTGCCACTGAAGAATCATGGGATCTTTCCATTTTGTTGTTTCGCCATTTTCAAAGACGTGAAAAAAGTTCCACACACTGAGCTTCACACTGCCCTGTTTCCACCGGTGCTAACAAATGCGACTTCATGAAGAACAAATCCTGCCCACCGTTGCGGGAATCATACGTCCCATGCACCTCCCCTATCTGATGAGATCCATTGTCAAAAGTCACATCACCCCCACCTTGCCGAAGGTCTGTAGGATTTCGTTGCTAGTGATGAAACCCCATCCTGGCCGTAACCGTACTGTGAGTATCGTTGGTGAAAACATGTCAGGATGCGATTGAAGCACAGGTAGCCAGCTTCATCATTGCATCACAAGACACCCACCTCCCTTCACCTATGAAAAACCTTATTCATAGATGCTTCAATAATCTTCATATTTAGGTAATAAGGCAAACAAATTGCACCTCAGCACCTGCCACCTTTTAGGTCAAATATCTGTGATTTTTACTGTGAATATTTGACCCAAGTGTCACACCCCAAACAAGTAGCAGGCAAATTTCCGGCCTTTTACCACGTTGAAGGACTTGACTATGCCCAGGTTTTGTGCCCGCGCACCCTGAAAACTTGAAGGGCCTTCCAAGGCAAAACTGTACAGAAATGACCTGTAAAGCCAAGTGTGCCTACCTGTTGACTTGAGAAATGTGAATTCCCGGAAAAAAAATAGCAATTGATGTATTGATGTATTATTGTAAGATTGATTCATCTTCATCCTGTGTCTCTTATCACTGCTGTTGTTGATGTTGTGGTTGTTGTTGTCGTTGTCGTTGTGGTTGATGGTAGTGGTGTTGGTGTTGTTGTTGGTGTTGGTGTTGTTGGTTGTTGCTAGTGGTGCTGACGTCATACAAAGTACAGGCATGCGGCATGCCATCAATAGTACCAACGATTTCCAAATTTCTGTGATCCCTGATTCGGCGCCCCCCCGTTGTCACCGTCGTGTCGCAGCCTCTTCCGTTGAAGGATGCCGCAGCCCGTGGCGCCGGGATAGTCGCTGCCTCAATCGATTCTAGAAAATTCCAGGTTCACATGGGCTACATGGGTTAGAGTATCTATGAAATGTGTGTTCATGAAAATAAATAAAACAACTATATATCTTATTCAACAATGTTCAAATCTTCTTGTAATTTCAAAAAAGGACTTCATTGGAAGTGAAGATCACGCAGGAATCAGTGAATATCAGGGTCGCAGCTCGATGATTTCCTTGACGCGACCTTTCCTTTGTGGGCATTGCTGGATCATAAGGACTAGCACAGCAGGACAATGTAAGACCAATCTTACGTCTATATATAGTTATAAAGTTATATATATATATACAGTATATGTTTCTTATTTTATTTTCTCTTGTTCTGCTTTCATGACCAATGACAGTACCACCACCACCACCCTGAAAGCCGGGAAGATCCAAAAAGGCTACTGAGAGTCCCTGACAGCCATTGGCCTTCTATTTAGGACCAGGAGATTCTCCGCCTATGCTCGATGTTCAAACTCTCTAAGTCCACCCGTAAAGCATGTAACTGAAGCCCTCAAACCCTGCCTGAGGCCCTTTGTGGCTGTCAACCACACTGAATGTGACCTGGCAAGAACGGCACCAAATCAAGTCAGGGTTTTCAAAAAGCGTGTCCACTTGCAACATTATCAAGAAGGGTTGCTTAGAGTCCTTTTAATGAAAGTGGATGTTGAAAACCCTTCATTAGAAGTGACATGTAGACACCATGCTCACATGTAGACACATCCGTGTCCCAGGAAACACAATTTGTTAGTTGTTTTGGGCCCGCAAATCACAAGAAAATTAAAGAGAAAACCTGGGACAGGGACACACTCAATGCCATACGCTTGTCAATGTCGTACCCTTTCCCAAAAAAAAACTTAGGGTGCATGAGGAAACATTTAAACATGATAGGAATGCCCTTGCATCTTAATGAAATTGTACTGTTCTGAAAAAGCTAAACCTAACCAAGCCAAATGGTTGCAACCTCCAGTAAAAGGGGGTTGTTACACTCCATCTCAATTCTTTCGTTTTTTCTTCATCCCTAGTCCCAAAGCAAAAAAACCGAGATGTTTCCATCATTCGAAAAAATTACTGGTGAAGTGTGTTGCGGGTGGGGACCTCGACCAATTTGAAAATCTTGCTCCATTGAAACGAAAAAGTGTCCCTTCTTCACCTGCGAATATCAGGACAACTTTCAGCAGGTCTGGCCATTGATTTTTTCTCCGCATCCAATCACGGAGGAAGATTGGAAAACTTTATCATTTTTAGCAGCGTTTAGCTCTCCAGCCACGAGATTGCCACTTCTGTATTCACAACAACTATGGCACCACAGAAATTTGACCAAATAAAACAATAGGCCTCTTGAAGGGCCTGAATATCACCAAACATTTTGAATTTAGCACTTGTTTAGCAAAACCTCTGCACTGTTGGTGGTTGAAATGGAGCCCGTCCGTGTAGGTGGCCTTACCAGTTATGTTGCTTGCACACCCTCACTTTCAATGAGGGTGCCATCAGCGAATGGATGCTAGAACGAGGCCGATTTGTGCAGTACCGAAAATGGATAGTGTCAAGCTTGCCTTTGCTTCCGGCACGATCGAATTAGTTTCTGCTCTTATTCCTCATTCCAGCCTTGTCTATGCAACCCTCCCCTTGCGCAAAACAAGTCGGTCGAAGAAACAAAGCTGGAATGAGGAATGAGAGCAGAAACCAATCTATGCAAGCCTCCCCTTGCGCAAAACAAGTGCCACAACAAGTCCGTTGCGCCAATTGGCCCTGGCAAGCTCTTTCTGGAGTCTCCTGTGGATTGGGTTTCCACCCGCATTCCTTTTCTCTGCCTGCAACGGTGGCACGTCTAAGTTGTAACCCTTGGCATGTGTCAGCTCAAAGCATGTGACCGTTGAGCTGGTCATCTCAGCGTAATGTTGGCCGTGTGCACAATGAGTGTGCACACGGCCAACATGATGCCATTCTCAGTTTCAAGTCGGTGCGGTGTAAATATTCAGCCGTCATGCTGCCAAAATTCTCACCTGTGATTGAAAGAAACAGCCGAGTCGAGGTGCATCTTCATTTGTTTTCAGTGTGGAGACTGTGTCGAGCCGGATGTGGCTGCAAGAAAACGGGAGGGACACGTTAGTTTGGTGCATCTCGTGTCTGGCATTTGTACGTCCCCTACCCTAAGTGTGATTTAGGTCCAAATCCCTGAAATCTTGAAAGATTCAACCAACCATCAAAAAAACATCGAGGAGTTTTTGTCTCGAATTCTTGCCTCATCTCCTGCAACAGCTCCTTGGAGAGAGGTCTTGAGCACAAAGACATCCTGGAGGGAAACCCCAAATCAATCCTCCATTCCAAACAAGATTCTGGATGTTTTTCCAAGGCGTTTTTGAACAAAAAACCTGAGAAAATCTCACGAATTTCAGCTTCAATGAAGCCATGCTTGATACAACTGTGCCAAGCCAAGCTGACATTGACACTTTTGGCGGTTTACAACACTGGAAACACCCTGTTTTCCCCCCCCCCCCAAGCAAAAAAAAGGGACAACATGGTTCTACCCCATCCTTGCCGTAAATGGCAGATGTCTCGGGACTATCAATGAAGCCGTAGCCCTTCAATTCGTTGAAGCTCCTAGGAGCAGCAGATTACACATGCTTGGGCTTGGTGGTTACACCCTGGAAAAAAACTGAACATTGGATACCTGAAATCATGGGTCTTGGAAAACGGAGGTCTGCCTGAAAATCTGGTTTTTTCGATTTTTGGGTAAATTATATCTGAATTAAATTAATGATTTGCAAAAAAAGATAAGTGGTGTGTGTACACTTGACTGGGAACTCATATATCCCACCAAGGTGAAAAAAAAAACACATCTTTCCAACTACAAATGAAGGTGTGACTCAGTTAGTTGAGTCATATTGGTGGCCTCATTTACGATACAATATTCAACGACCGTTGGGAAGATTTCATGATAACCATCTCGGACAACCTTACAGATCCACCCTGGTGATTGGTGATTCCCCAACAAGCCGATGACTGATAATCCACAGGGTGCCTTGGAGGAAACAAATTCCCAAGAGGTGTCAGAGAAGATCAAAAAGAGGATGCATCTGATCACTTTCCAAATCCTCTCTTTGGCTCTTTGTTCAAACTGTTTACATCTTAAGGTCACCACCACCACCACCACCACCACCACCACCACCACCACCACCACCACCACCACCACCACCACCACCACCACGACCACCACCACCCCCAATCTGAGACACCCGACTTCACGACTCCTCGATATTGCGCCATGATGATCGAGAGCCCCTTCGAGCTCTGGGAAGCTGGAGCCATAGCAATAGCGGTTTGGATGATTGATATTGTCTTTGAATCATATATCATGGGTTCATCATGAATCTATCATAAGTTATCATGAACTTATCATGAACTTATCATAAGGGACCATGGAGTCTATCATAAGTTATCATGAATTTCTCATAAGTATGCATCTATCATGAATGTACCGCATATTGCCTGTAGCATGGACCTCTACTTAATCATATCATGAATTTATCGGACTCAGTTATCAGTTTATCAGCATTCATCATTTCCATTCACCAAACCTTCATTTGGTACTTTTCAACCCCTTAGCAATTGAAACGGGTGACCAAACGACCAAAAGGCCATCCTCACTTGGATGGTAACTTCACCCCAACGGAACCAAAACCTGGCTTCCGATTTCAAGAATTGCCCTTGATAACTGTGGATTCCCATGGAAAAATCGGTGAATCTCTATGAAAACAGGTGACTCTCCTATAGAAATGGCATGGACAAAGGACCAAAACCCCGTTTCCGTGTCTGGCCCTCTTTTTTCTCAGGATGCATTGGCTGAACTGAGGTGAGCGGCGCCTCACTATCTCACCTTCCAAACCATTTGGATCGACCAAATGGCAATATGGACCACAAAAAAAGACTAGCAATCTGCAGCTCGGTGTTGTTTATTTCCATCTTTTATGGAGATTATCACTTGTTTGTAAGGACCAGAAGTTGCAGTATATGGGCTTCCAGGTATATACATCGTTGTGAATGCATTGGATGCGGAAGGATCATCAAATTTTGGCCCCAAAACTTTTAGATTCAGGTTGCTCCATGTTCTTGGATTTTCACCAATGACCTCATAGGCTTGGTATGAATCTTAGTATAGATGAGTTTTGGTACTTGGTACGACGCCCAAAACCTGCAGTGTTCACAGTGAAATTGGACGACCCAAAGCTCCGTCGCTTTGGGTAAGTCAATAGGGAGGTCTCACACATTCTATATATGTAGAGATATGATACGGTATATTATTGATATATATATATACATATATGCATCTGTGCCTGTGTGCCACAAGCATTAGCAGAACAATCTTTGAAGAGTTTTAACTTAAAACGCAAGTCAAGACAAAATAATGAGGGTTTGACCATGGAAGAGTTAACATCATGTTTTTTAAACATCGAACATCCACTTCCAAAAGTTGTTTTAACCATTAAACATCTTCTTGCGTGTGTTTTTTTGATGGAAGTCTAGTAATCCTTTCATCTCCTCCCAGGCTTTCCAACGGTGTAGCGAAAGTTTGAGGCACAGGGTACCTGTTGATGGTGATGGGTGGTCCAAGGAGAAGGAAGAAAAGTGACATTTTTCACCTGAATCTAAGATGGCAAATGAAAAATCCACATTTCTTTCTTCTTCCGGATTTTTCCAGGTAAATAAAAAAGACCTGGGGCTAGTTGATTTTGTTCCCATCCTTTGTCAGTGTTTTTTGTTGTGTGTTCCCAGGTTTTCATGACAAAAATATACTTTCAAATCCTCAAAGGTGCGGGTATTTTTGTTCCATTTTCTCACTATTCCACATGCTACAAAAGGCAGTTCAAGTCACAATGTTGCCACAGAAGCAGCTCCAGGAAAAGGAGGCGTCCCTGACTGAGTACTCCGTACCTTTCAACCAAAATTTTGGGCTTGAAAAAAAATGGCGGCTGAAAGTTTCCTAAAATAATTTTTAGCCATGAAGAATGTCACAATGTCAATGTCTGGATTCTTTTTTTTCGTCCCTAATTTTGAAAGACATCTCTGGATGTCTAGATGGAAACTGTTGGTCACATTAGCAGTGTTCGAAGCCCTGTGTCATCTCATTCTACTCGTAGATTGATGCTGAGACTCCCATAGTGGAATATACTAATGCCACTTTGCAGATGTCAGCAGTATCTTTTCACCCCCTGATCCCGGAGATGTTTCTTTTTTCCAGCCAAAAAAAACAGTATCTGAATTCTAACTTCAAAAACAAAAAGTACTTGTTCCAAACAAAAAAACATTGCATTGCCTCGCCTTGAACTTATACATATACATGTATACGTATAATTTATCTGTATTCCACCTCAGTTTCAAAAGCATTGCCTTGCCTGTCTGGCTGTTGCCTCAGCTTGTTGGGTGGCTTGTGCTGCTTGTTGGGCGATACAAGCACGTTGGTGGGCCACCTGCATGGCACGTGGTTAACGTTGGGTGGATGTTTCATGTGCAACCAGATGGGGAAATGTATAGTGCATCCATGATTATTTGCCAGACCAAAAAATAGCCAACTCCCAATTATCAACGATGTTGTTTCTTTAATGAAAAGAAAAATTAACTTGTTTGATTCTCTTGCCAAGACCAAAATGTAGTGCTTTCTCTTGAACAAATGGTTGCTCTCAACCATTTTAAGTGATTCTGTTCTGCCACTTCAAAGTGGACCATCTACCAGGCCTGTTGTTGTGCAGCGCTTTGCTGAACCTGAAACACTTACCCTTCCTCCATGGAAAAATTAAAGTCGTTGAACCAAAAGGATGGTTTTCTTTACAAACAAACAAGTGATTTTCCACTAAACATCTTCGAGACAGTTAAAATGTTGACAAAAATCCATACAAAATCCAATATGGCATCGCCTTTAATTATCCCCTAGAATTACCACAAAAAACCCTTGCCAAGATGAGGTGGTTCTGTCTTCACCCTCTCTTTCCCACTTACTACCAAATCCATTCAACGCCTTTTCATTCATTTGGAAACTCTGAGACAGGCAGTTTAAAAAAAATCGAACTGTCACCATCTGTACTATCAATACCTTGACAAAGTTCATTGGAAAAAGGCTTCAAATAGTTACACCACGCAGTTTAGAACATTCGTGTTGAATGGGATAATCTCCACAAACGTGGGGGTTGGGAAACAATTGAAAATGAAGTCTGTGAAATCACCTTCAAGTCAAAATTGACTGAGACATAGACTTGCAATTCCTTCATCTCCTCGTTGTACTGCAATTGAGTCTGCGTCAATCAGTGAGCCAAGAAAACGGCAAGCATTGTTTGTGGTTCCAGCCTTTTTTCAGTTCATCACCTGTCCTGCTTTCCAAATGGAGCATCAGCGAATTCGTTCCTTGCCTTGCCCCTTTCAATCAAAAGCTGATGTTGTTGGGACGCATCAGAATGCCGGTATGACAACCAGAAAGCACGAAGGCACACGGCCCAAAGCTTGGAGCTTTATTGTTCCGACACCTCGTACTGCTTCTTCTGAAATTGATATTGCTGATACGATAGGTCCTGGCACAGGCCATTCAGTGCGAATTCAATGATATCCTGCCATCCTTATGCAAATGATGCAAGTAAACCCTGTAGGACTGTGGCACTGTCCGAATAACCTCAACTGTACCCCATTCTAGACTTCTTCCATGTGTGGGGATGCATCAAACCCCTGAATAGGAATATTTTACATACGGAGTTCATGACTCATGACCATCCCCTACTAATTGTGATTCAACAACAGGGGAGTTTCAACAAGAAAACTCCGAAAAAAACTGCCCAAGGTCTTGGCTTTCATGCCTCCTGCGCTTTCTTCTGGTTGTATTCCAGTAGCAAAGCATTCGCCTTCGAATCAAAACCACTTGCAGGGTCAAAATAGATTTCGGAAATAGTTCAGAGAGGGGCAATAGTGGATCGAACATGTAGGAGTGTCATCTACTTTCACCGTTTAGGGTATATAAAATATTCTACTTGCTTGCTCTCATGTTTGACCAGCCAATATGCCCCAATACAGCCTCGACTTAAATAATTGTAGGGTATCGAAGACGAATGAGGCAAGCAACAAGGACACATCCCTTTAAACGGCCTGATGTTCAAGAGCAGACTTTTGCTGTTGTGCAGCTTGTTGGAGAAGCAACAGTTGCCTTGGTGAAACTGGAAATGATTGCAACTTGCACCAAAAAAAACTAGTCTGGAGATTCAATCCAAGGGTTCAATAGGGTTCATATCATGCTGAGTCGCAGTTGTTGAGATATTTGTGGTGTGATTCCCAGTGCTCAGATTGAACCACAGCTCCAAAGGTCCCCCAACTCATTGTGCTGCTGTGCCAGCTCCATTTCCTTGGCAAACAAATTACGGATTCCTTAGAATGTGGCCATCAATTTCTATTTTCTATCGTACTATCACAAATACATCTACTTCTACATCTACATCATCATCATCATCATCATCATCATCATCATCATCATCATCATCATCATCATCATCGTCATCATCATCATCATCTTCTTCTTCTTCTTCTTCTTCTTCTTCTTCTTCTTCTTATTCTTCTTCATCATCATCACCTTATTCTTCTTCTTCATCATCATCACCTTATTCTTCTTCTTCATCATCATCACCTTATTCTTCTTCTTCATCATTATTGCCTTATTCTTCTTTATCCTCATCATGGACAAGCTCCTAATTGTATCTGATTCCTTTGAACAACCACGGCATCCTTCCCAACGGCAGGTTCCCATCTTCCGTTCGAAAACAAAGCACTCTCTGCTTGATCTCTTGATCCACCTTGCAGTCGCGCTTCGCCCGAAAGCTCACGACTCCAATCACAAGTTGGAAACAAATCATTCAATTAAAACTGCAATGTCACAGAAAATCACTGGTAAATCACCCGCAAAAATGGCAACTAACTTTTTCAATCTCATGAAGTTGTCATACAGATACTGCTTGCGATTTCTGTGTAACCCACCTGCAAGGCAAATTGGCGCTTCCGTTGGTCGCCCATCTTGGCATGTGGAAAAAGAATGCTGCTTTTTGGTTCCTCTCCAAAAGAGCCTTAAAAGAATCTTAAAAACATTGCAAAAAGCTACTTGGTAGTATGAGTTGCAGGTAAACAATACATTCAATAAGTTGATTTGTATAAGTGGACTGTGATGATATAAATCATGTCCATCTTGTGCCACCTGAGCTTGCAGAAGTTTCGTGATGAAGTTGGATGATTGCAAAAAGTAAACATCACCAAATTTGCCATCCCAAAGTGGTAAGCCTAATTTTGAGATGTACTTAGGGCCACACCGCAAAGAGGTAGTCCGATTGCTGTTTCAGCTGTTGCGCTAAGACATCTGTACCGTGCCTGGGGTCCGTTGGTCGTTTTGCAAGACATGGAACCTGAAAATGAACCCCTAGAAGAGGAGATTCCTTTCAAGAGCCATCATATTCAGGTTCTATGTTAGTTTTCCAGGGAGTTTTTTCAATGAGTTTAATACATGAATGGATTAAAATGGGGCAAACGGTAGAATAATTTGGTCATCAAAACTTCAACGAAATATTTGGGGGACATCCACAAGTTGTTGAAAAAAGTCAACATGCCACACGAAACTTCAACCAAGACATCATTGCCCTTCAAATTTTACAAAATTTTCGTTGCAAAGCTCGACCACTAAACCATGCTCAGGTTCTCAAAATAAAATCAAACCCCCCACATTTCCTTCAAATCATGAATCTCATGCATGTTCAGTCCTCCAATTTCACAAACACGTTTGGGTCATCGCGTCATCCGCATATCTTGGCACCTCAATTGTTCTTCCAGTCCACGTGCGTAGGCATTCTTTTGCCGTTCGATCGAAGTGGGATCCGGTAAACCTGAAGCAACAACAAGGACACAGTGGTAAACCCTGAAAAATGGTGGTTGGAAGACTACCTTTTTTATTGGGAAGGTAACTTTTCAGGGGTGAGCTGTTCAACTTTGGGAGGGTAAATAACGAAAATAAAATACCATAGAATACCTGTCACCAACAAGAGTTCATAGAAACAAAAAAACACTGGACTCCACATCGAAGTTTGATACTTTCAACAACGAAACGACGCCTGCTGTTAGACTGGGTGGTACTTGAGGTTCAGGAACCTGCTTCTCCTGTGGGATCTGCGAAAGTAAATGCTTCAAGGAAAAAACATGGACAAAAAGATCCGGAAAACCAGTTGGTATGGGTCGGTTTTGAAAATTTAACACTGAAATTCATGCATGATATTCATTGGGTTTTCATCCCCTAAAAAGCAAGAATGGCCACAAGGAATCATCACAAGGCGATACCCTTTCACCTTCAACTATGAGACGATCAGTTTGTTTTGGCCTAATCCTAAGGCCGTTTAGAAAAGGGCTTAATGAATCAAGTGATACCAGAATGCATCATTCAGGTTTTGAGTATGTATTTTCCAAAAAAAAAGGTGCAGTTTTAGTTGTGTGAGTTGATATCCCGAAGAATAAAGCACACTTTTTCACAACCTTGGGTTTGTTGCTTCTGCAACCAAAACAAACCAACACTTCATGACATGGCCACATCTCCCCAACCTGCAGCGGTGCTGTCCAAGACGGGGTCACCACCTTGGCTGCAAGCTTTACTTTTCACTGATTCCATTGATTCCACTTGTATCTTTTGGTGGTAATGTTGGACCTTCATCATTCATCGTCGTTCATCATTCATCATTCATTCATCGTTCATTCATCATCATCATCATCGTCATCATCATCATCATCATCATCATCATCATCATCATCATCATCATCATCATCATCCGCTGTAACTGAGCTCAGCTGGCGCTCGGGATGGCCACGGAGAGCCTGTGAAATCAATAGATTCTTGGGAGTTTACCCTCAAAAAATAGGTGATTCAAAAAACAAACACACGAAAGATCTTTGAAGTATGACCATATTTACATGTGAAATTCTGATGTTTCCGCAACTTTCAAACTTCAACATCTTTCATCATCTTTCCAAAGCCTGGGTCCTGTGGAAGGATTCACCAATGACCTCAGCTGTGAAGGGTTGCAATTCAGAACAGCCGTCCCATCTCTACCTTGATGGTTGCCTAGTATGAGGTTCCAAAAAAATTAAATATCAAGAAAATTTGTGAGATCTGCTAGTCAAGCGCTGGGACCCCCTGACGCTTGTGTGGGCACTGGTGACACCTGTGCTGGTTCATTTGGCAGCAAAGAAGATGAGATCACGGAAAAACTTTACAAAACAAAAATGGGAGTTGCAAAAGATCAAGATCTCAAAAACTCATGGGTTTTTTTTTCCCGCAACAAAGTCTTGAATGATCCCATGGACCCCCCCAGCCAAAATCCCCACCTGGATTGGTGCAGGGGTGGAGGAGTAGCGTGAAGATGTCAACCTGCAACGATGTGACACCAGTCCCAAAAGATAAAGGAAGTTGCCCCCAGAAAATTAGCATATTCCCCTAGAAAGGGACCATTTCAAAACGAACGTAGTCTTCCAACCATGATTTTTCAGGGCGAACTGTTTAGTTTTGGGGGAGTACCATTCTCTTAGCTTCAAAGAAAAACAAGAACCAGCTTGGAAGACGTTCAGTCTGCTCGAAACATCAGCAAAAGACACCTGATAATTACTTTGGTGGACTCGTTTGAGGATACCCAAAATATCCAAAAATGATTCAAACTTCGAAAACCCCCGAAATTTTCTCAAACATGATGTGTATGTTTCTGTTGTCTTTTTTTTGCATCCCAAAAAAAGGGTGGATGAAATTCCTTTTAAACTTCGCAAGTTTCCGTCATGTTTTTGTCGACACCTTGACAAGCGTGGTGCTGAAGCCGCAGTAGCAGTGCTGGGAGTTGTGGCTGGCACCTCCTGAGAAAACACAGCTGAACCAAGGTGCAACTGACTTCCCCCATTGGAATATTGGATGAAAACCCCTGGAAAAACTCGTAAGTTTAGGGTGGAAAAAAACTCCCTGAAAAGAAGAGCAGAAGCACCATTTCAATAGGCAGGTGCACCCAAAAGGAAACGATCGTCTTCCAACCATCCATTTTCAGGGACTATGTCAGTTTCACGGAGGGGTAGTTGTTTTGGTTGATTGAATGGGGTCCCTGATTCAAGTGGGATTGGCATTCCACGGAAAATGGTCCGTTTGCAATTCCCTATGGCGGTTGGCAACCAATACCAACGCACTAACGTATTGCATCCCCTCTAGAAATCAAAATTGTTTACAAGAATCACTCAATTACCTGCCAACTACAATCGTTGCACCTACAAACTTTGTGAGACACGCAATGCAGGGCTATATTGTGCTCTCTCTCTCTCTCTCTCTCTCTTTCTTCTACATTCTTCTTCTTTTGTCCTTCATGAATTCTCCATTCAACCAATGCTCCATGTCAAAGCTTGTACATGTTCAGCTCGTTTTTGCGTCATCCAAAGATAGCGAAAAGCTTGCAGCAAAATCAATGTCTCTCCATGATTCAACTGGGCGTCCAAGCACACGATCCCACTGGAAGCGAAGGTGCAGAATACCTCAAACCAAGAAAAACGTTTGAATCTCGCAAAAGGATGGTTTGTTGCTTGTAGGGAAGGAAGCCCTAATTTTTTGTGGCATGACCATTTTGTAGCAAACTGTCAATTGGAGATTCAATCTTTTTAGATGGCAAAACAGCCGAAAGGAGGCTATATACCATCAACTTTGGGAATGTCGTAATATATCTTACTTTTTACGAAACCACTGTGGCTGACCATCGCTGAAGCAAGATAAAGGATTTTCTTTCACCTGTAGACCTTTGGTGAGTTGTCCCTGTTTTTTTTGTTCTGAGTGTCAAAAACATGTCATTTTTTTTGGGGGGTGGATCCTGACTTCAATTGGAAAACAAAAAGGAAAACAAATGGCCCAAAGGATCAAACCGTCATACCAGACGATAACATGATGGCCCAACCTGACTCCAAAGCCTTGCAGTTGAATTAAAGTTGTTGTTTCTCCTAAGGAGAGATGTCCCTTGCAAATATTGAAAAAATGCAGCAACAACAACAACAACAACAACAACAACAACAACAACAACAACAGTCTCCCGAAATCCATGCCCTTCCGTGAATACCACAGACCTTCAGAAAACCTTGGCTTCCCTCACTGGCCCAACAAGGTGCTGGGTTCCATCATCACCTCATTGAATCAAATGGGAGAAGTTGGGATTTCCAAAAATCATAGAAGCTGTTACCAACCAAAAAAGTAAGAAATGCAACACGGAACAACAAGTTGAAGTGTAAGTTGAAACAAGTTGTTTAAACAAGTACCTCCAAATCTTCACCCCGAAAAAACAAAACATCTGTGAATCTGAATCTGGTCTAAGAGTCTAAGCTCCCAACAGGTGCAGGTTGTCGACCATTAGCAACACCTTTTCGGAGATGGTTTTTGTTGGATGGAGAGTCCATCAATGGGAAGGGAGCCTCCCTTCAAGACCACTGACGACTTAAGACTTTCGGAAAGGTATCTTTATTTAGGAAGAAGTTCATCAGTTTGAGATTGGAAACCCCTGAATAAATATTGCTCAAGAATTTGTGGACTATATCATTTGAGTAAAGAAGAAGAAGTCTGATATAAACTCGACTGCTCTTCGATGTTGTTTGATGGAAAACTTCTATCTAAATCTGGTGCCAACACTCACCTATCTGCGACCATCTGCCTGTGGGATAGTTCAGCACCTCATCGACGGCCGTCTTGTGTAGCTATCAACGGCCCTTTCTCTGGAGGTACACCATATCCATCCATTCCAAACAAGATTGTGCAACATAAATCACAACTTCACCACCAACGTTTTGACATGTTTTGACTACCAAATCGCTTGAATTGAAATTGCTTGAGTCCGACACTGGTGCACCACCAGAAGTAGGAGTCACAGTCCCTGATGGAAGGGAGCTGACATGCCATCGGATATGACCATCGGAGACTGGAAAAAAGCCTCGACCAACCATCCAACCAACCAATCCCACCTGACACCGTTCCGGCATCCCGCACCTCAAACGGTTTAGTGATGGGAAAGTGAATGGAAAATGGTGGAAATGGAATGGAATCCATACTTATAACTTACAACTTCCATTTATCCCAAACTCGATCTTTCATCATAGTTTCGTTCATAGAGTTCCATGCAGAATAGATGACTGGATGAAGTTTGAAAGGTTGGCAAAAACACCCAGCGAAAGTTCACTTCCAAATTATACACTTGTCTTAATCCATTTTTCTCCAAGAATAGTAGCTATATTTGGCTTTTTTGCTCACTTGAGCAAAGTCAAGAAACCTTTGTGGCATGCAATGCCGCCAATTTGTTTGATGATCCCTATTGTTGTCTATTTTAGAATCCTCCTAAACAGGCATCCTCTCCTCAAATTCCAAAAATCTATCAAAACCTATCCACCATTTTAGGGATGGTCCCCGACAGGAACAGTGAGGGCTGTTATGTGTTCTTCTGGTCCTCACAGTTCCTGGGTTTAGCAGCATCCGAATTAGTTACTGATCTTGCGTTGCTAAGGCAGCCGGACAGGGGCAGGGCTGGGCGTCACGGTGCCTGCAGAACGGATGAGTGAGCCTGATGATGATGATGATGATGATGATGATGATGATGATGATGATGATGATGATGATGATGATGATGATGGNATGATGATGATGGTGGGTCCAATAACAATGCCAAAAGAATAGTAATTAGACAAGAAGCATAGCCTCAGCATAGTCATCAACACTTCCGACATTGACCCCATCAAAGCCACAAAAGCATGACTGGAGAAACCCTGCAGGTTTTCCTGGCCTGATAATCCACCACTGTACAGCATGGGATCAATGTGGTACACCTTCAGATTTTCACAAGCATCCCTAACTCACCTCTTGGTAATTTTCAATGTCACTTGGTATGCCTCTCCAAGCGAAAAACAAGACCCCAACCCCCCAAAGAAAAGGAAGTTTTTGGAGTTTGAGCCTCTGAGTACGAACTGCTTTTCAATCTTCCCTAGTTATCCCTAGTTCATTTCCGGGATCTTCCAATCATTCAGATGAATCCACCCTTGATTGATTTATCTTTAAAAAAGCAGGTCGCCTCATTGTAGCTACCGGTGATTTGAGATCCCAACAGGAGCCCCACCAGAAGTGGGAGTGATAGTTCCTAGCATACACCATCTTTGTGGCTTGATGGGGTGGGAAATGCTGCAGCTCAAAAAAGCATCAGATTTGGGAAAGTCTACAAGTGTCATATCTCCACCATTTGCACAGGTATCTATGAAGTCCACCATTTGCACAAGCGACTTTGGATTTTCAAACATCTGTCACAAAAGTCAAATGCCGCCTTCTTTTTTCCAAATTTTCATCACTTCAACCACTTCAACCCATCAACACATCCTATAAACCTCCGTTTCTCGCCTGACACACCTCCGTAAAGAGGATCCAGTTGGTAGACCTTCAAACAGGGGCAAAGAGGAAAGGGTGCAACCAAGAAGTGCTTCAAGGCTACCAACTAAGTTGGATTCTCCCTTTGATATTTTTTTCATCAAATTTTTTCAGATTTTTGGTATCACCTGGAAAAGCTGGGCACCCCTGACTCGTGCGCCACTGGGTGTTGGTGACACCGTGCCTTGCGACACGCTTTGGCAAGACAGCTGTTTCCGTTCTTCGACAAAAATACGACGACTATCCGCCCTATCCAACCTGATAATCCACGACAAGGATCAACTTGATACGCCTCGCCGATCTCAAGAAATCCCAACAACTCCAATATGTAAACAACAAGTTTGCATCAAAAGAATGCATGAATGGTCCATCAATAAGTCAACAGCTTTGACCCCAAACTAAGCCATCAGCAGGAGGGGGTCCCGTTGGTGTCATATTTCCTGTCAAATCAATGGCCCGAAGCATCCCCGGGTCCCAGAGTCATATCATTCAGCACATCTTATTGATATACAAATATGTATAGATAGGTATTACGGATACACAAATCAACAGCACTTGCCAAGAAAAATGAATGTGTTGACATTTTTGATAGCAATTTGGAAATCAAACGTTGCCACTGAAATACCATCAACCCATTCAGCCATAGATTCCACTCACGTGGAAAACCGGGGGCCACCTGCCAGTCCAACACCGTAAACGGCACCAGCTTCCATGCTGTAGACCTGAAAAGCAATTCATGTCGTTTGATTGGATTCTTTGCCCTTTAAGGTAAGTTGTATCTTATTCAAAAAATAGATGTGTTTGGATGTCTTACATAGAACTCATGAAGAAGAAACATCTTACAATACACAAGTCCAAATAAGTCACAAAAAATCATCGTTTTCAAAGGACCTTCCAAAAAAAAACTCATTTTTTTTCTTCTAAGATTTTTCCAACAAAAAAAAACAACAAACCCTGAGGCATTCACAGGAGTCGCTGCTGGAGAGGTGCCTCGGGCCTCGAGTCCTGAAATGCCAACACCGTAGAGTGGCTGTGGAACCTCGCCATCAAAAGCCGCCTCGATCCACAAGCCATGTTGAAATCTCAGTGAAACACTGTGGGATATAAAAGATGAAGCAAAAAATGTTTCCTTTGTTTAGATACATCGTGTCACTAAAGGTGTTAGATATATACATGCTAATTGTGACAGTATGTTAGGTATAGAATATATGTCAGCTTGTGAGAATACAGTAAACAGTTGAGCTGTGCGTGTTTGAGTATCGCTCTTTCTCGGCAACGCTAAGAGCCCCTGCACCATCGCTTGGGCTGACGGGGCCTGCAAAAATTCACAACAAAAAAAAACGGCATTCAAATAATGACAACAAAAAATGTTTGAATCCCAAAATTACTGCGGCCAGAAGGAACCAAACAATTTTTGAGAATTGAAGTACAATTATCAACTGAAATATCATCATATTGGGTGAGCTGCTGAACTGTGGTTGGCTGAAGTCCCCCCCAAACTGCCTGAAAAGACGGAGTTGTAATTCACCGAGTGCACGGACTGCACTTCAACCTCCACACTGCCAATTGCCAGGAAGACACAGAAAAAAATCTGATCAACCTCACCAATCTCACTGCCATAAGCACCCCCAAAAGTCCAGGAAATTTTACCTGCCATGAACCACACACCTCTCTCTTGTAGCCACAATGACGACAAAAGATGGCATCCGGCATAAAGACCTCGCTCAATCCCCCAATGATGTGGGCCCACTGTGTATATCACGAGGTTTCAGGAGGCAACTGCGGCTGCGCATTTTATGAATATTTACAGAGCTTATATATACATTTAATATACATGCATTACATGCAGTACTCCTCTATTTTCCATATGCATATATTGTATACACCTACAGTACTTCTTGCTTTATGTGCGTATCAGACTCATGTCTACGAACTCCCTGCAAGAAAACATAAAACACCTTGAGCTTCCGCACGTTGCCGCAGCTGGGACACGTGTCCTCTGGCACCAGCGCCGGCGCAGGTGCCGGCGTGCTGGCACCAGAGGGCGGCATCATCCTCACAGGATGGATGATGGGCGCAGGACTTCCAGCAGAGATCGAGCCTGGCGTTGTTGGAAGATAAGGATCTCCCAATCTGAAAAAACAAGTTTCACATTTCACCCTTTGCCTGGACGTCGCACCGGCACACAACTCATCGGCCGAAAGGCCTTAGCTTCCAAAATTGTGAATCGGCTGAGTCAAAAAATTTACGAGCAATCCTATGCCTATCTGCTAAGATACTGTGTTCCCTTTGTGGGAAATGCTTCAAGAAAAAAATCTCACCCCAAAATCAACTCCGCTGAGCTAGTGATTCAAGCATTGCAAACCAATGAATATTTTGTAAATGTGTTTCTCGGCGATACTTTTTGGGGTGATAAAAAAAATCACTTGCTTTCCGAAAGATGACAGATGACGGGCCCAAAAACATCAGCCAAAAGACCAACGGTGCAGGTGCCGGGCGCAACACGGTGGCCTCATCCGCGAATCGTTGTCACTCAACCAAGCTCAACCCGATGACTCATCAACCAAGTGCCGCACCATGACAGGCCCAAGTTTTGCTTCAAAGATTATTAGAAAATGTTGTTTTTTTTCAAGGCAACACTCACTGGCTGAAGTGGTAAATTGTGGATGTTGGACTATGTCAGTATGATGATTACTTGCTAGTAGTTGGTTCCAAGAGTAGTGGAGTGGTAATTGGTTCTTCCATTGACTATGGCAACCCGACGGACACGATGACATGTTGCTGGATATTGCTTGGATATCCAACAAGTGAAACCAAAAGAGGATGTTCCGAAAGGTAAGAGATGCATCTGTGGAACGCCATTCTGCTCTCAAAAATCCATCAAATATGGACCGTATCCTGCATCATGTATGCCTTCAAAATCCTTTGGGCCCACTTTGTGGCTTGAGCAACATGGCCACAAAGCGTGGATGGAAGATCTCAGAAATGTCGCGGAGCTCAGTACCAATTCAGTACCAATGAAAACGGACAAAATACAACAGGAAGCTCCGAAGGAAGACTTTCACTTCAACGCAAAAAACACTTCCTCATTGAGCGGTTTTGCCTTCAACTCAGTAGGTACAGCCATGCTTAAGATCTTTCCATATCCTGTGTTCACGAGGCTACCAATGAACAAACTCCAGCCAACCGCCAACCAGGTGGGATGGTTCAAAACGTTACTGGTGCAACGAGTTTCTCCATGAAACAGTATGGCTGAAGAACCCACCACCCGCCGTGCCACCGTGTCACCGTGTCACATTTTCCGAAAAGTCGTCGCACTCTGCCATCGGCTGGTTCAGGCTGATGACGATAAATGCCACGAGCCCACCGAAGTGAACTTCCTTCTCTTCAACTGGCCATGAATTGGTGCAACTCTTCAAACGGCCTGAGGCTATGGGGCCTTTATTTGGGTGAGCTTGATGATTGATGGCTAATTTTCAAGCAACAATTCATAGATTTGCAGTTTGTTTCTGCAACGCAACTCTTATGTTGGCCAGGATTTTCGAAGAAAAGGCGATCCTACTTTTGCACTCACCAGTGCTGGATTTGGACAACTTAAGATCAAATGTTGGGTTTTCCAAGATGTTTTTGTGAAATAAACCAAGATGCTTCGTTGATTTCGTTGTTCGAATTGGAAAGCCACTGCCAAGTTGATGTTTTTTATTCCCGGTCTTTGTCATTTTTATCATCATCGCTTTCCCCGGGCTGAGCACTTTGAAGCCTTTACTTAAGTCTCCCTCACCAGCACTGGTGAAGCACTGCTTGAGACGATATCTGTGAGACATTGATGTGTTTTTTAATGTAGGTCGAAATTCAACCGTCAAGATGCGCACCACTTCCACGCACCACGCATAGATACATGCGCGGGAGTGAAAACAATACCACTTGGGTCCCAAAGCCATGTCCATATATGATCTTTCTTTTTTACATAATCATTCACTTTTTGTCTTTTTGTTCAACTTCCATTTAAGGAGCTAATTCCTTTTACAAAATGACAGCTCAGGAATCCAGCTGCCATCCAGCGACGCCTGAAACGGTTCCAGGCATTCATGAGGTTGCCGGAAAAAACGAGGTGGAGCATCAAATGGACTAAAGGAACTAAAGGGTCACTTGCAATAATGTTGCCAAAAACATGAATTGAATTCTACTGCAATAGCAACAGTCTTTCGGATGCACTTCTCCAATGGTAGCAGTCCTCACCCATCTTCATCTTCATCTGCAGCCTGGGTAGGTTCAAACAGAAGCCTTCCATGAAAGAAAAACACAACGACTTCACCTTATTTGGTCAAGGCTGGAGACGCAAGGTCAGAGTTGCAATCGTCAACATTGGGGACTACCCTTCAGGTTTTGGGGCTGGGACAGGGAACTTGGGGTTTGAGGGTGGGGCTTGGGGACTACCCTTGAAGTTTTTGGCGCCTGGACAAGGGCACTTTGGGTTTAGGATGTATTTCACATTCCTGATACCCAATCTTTCTTTGGTTCATTTGGCTTCACTATGTTTCCCTTCAACCTTCGCCACGTGTGAACACCAGTTCTCTCCCGACTTCCCAATGTTTGAAGGCTTTAAAGTGGATTGGCCACTGACCAACACATGAAAAATCACTAGAGTTCCTATCATTTTGTTCCGCCACCTTGTAGGCAGCATGATGAAATGTGGATGGTCTGTATGATCTGTATCGTCAAAACTTTGGGGATTTAGGAGTTCGAAAAATGCACCATCATTGTCATGCTATCGATATCATCTGAAGCTGAAGCTGTAAAGCGTCATGAATTTTTTGCATATCATCATATCATCTTCCCATCCAACGAGGTCCCCTGACCAACAACATGGCAGCTTTTCTGAAGGCGCTTCCTTCGGTGTTGTCTTGAACATCCTGGCATGTTGGGTTGACTGGTTGACTGCACAGTCCAACATGCCTCCTGTCGATTGTTGAACGTATACTACTTGATGAATTGAAATGATCTGCAGTACGAACTCTTAGTAAAATTGCATTCTTGATGACTTCTCTATTCTAATAGTGTCAGTTGGCTTGGAAAAAAATCCAAAAACATCCAGCTTGACAGGTGAGGACTTTTTCCACCAGCGAAGTTGGCTCCACAGCCATCTGATCCTTGGGGCCCGGTGCCGTTGCCGCTGGCGTTCGTAGGCCACGATGGCCGCGGCCGCCGAAAGGTTCAGCGTGTCGGGCGTAGCGGCCATTGGCAGATCCTTCGGGAATTTCTTCATGTTCACAGAAGCCAAGACGTCCAAGTGCTGCATTTGGATGTCCTAGGAAGTCTGTCAAAAACAGGCTTTTCTAACAAAATTTGTTGGACACCTCCAAAAAAAACACAGATCTTAGTTATTTAGTCTCACAACGCAAAAGGTAAAAAACCATGGAAGAGGCGTTTCAGATTCAACCAGCCGAGCTTCTTTGGTGAAGGCTGAACCATCTTCCTCATCTGTACCAAAAACAAAGGCCACGGGCTCAGTTGAAAGATCCAGATCCCACAAATCACAAGTTTCACTTCCATAGGTGGGGTCAGACCCTGCCACCATACCTACCAACTTCACACCCTTCTCCTTCAAGTCCAACAAAAATCTACCCGGCACACCATCATCTGTTTTCAGTGCTACCGGTACTACGAGGGTGTCCCAATGATTTCTCTGTTCTAGCATTGAAAACCGAAAGGCTTTATCCAATGTAGCCTTTGATGGCTCTTCTTGGCCCAAGATGCACACAGCATCTATTTCCAACAAAGTGCTCGATCTCAAGATCGCACCCAAGTTTCCTGCTGTTGCACCACACAGCAGCATCAATGATTTCACCTTCCCCGATTCCAAGCGTTTTAGCAACTCCTGTGATGAAGTCACATGGCGCTGGTGAAGCAATTCTCTTTTGGAGGCGCTCCGTGCCACACGGCCAGGTAGTGCTGGTGGCCGTGGCACCCATGCTAGGAAGCTCTGGGAGACAAGCAATGGAACCAGAAAAGCACGATTTGGCCGCCACATGGCGACATTGAAGGACCTTGAAGTGACCCTTTGTCTTGTTGCCACCCACAAAGAAATGGCGACTTTTTGGATTCAAGAGCTTTCAAGGACACAACAAAATGATGATTCACAATTGCCAGGATAAATTCGATAAAACTCCACGCATTCTGCGAGCTAGCTGCTTTTTGCTGCTACCTAAACCTAAACCTTGTAGATGATTTGTAACCAATGTTGAAAACATATCTCACTGCGATATCCGTGTGTTGGGGTTGAACCTCACAAGCTTCCAAGATACTGAAAAATCATCACATGCCATGATCCATTTCTGCAGCCAATAGTGACCCGGTCGAGTCTTGAGCTGGGATTTCAACCCACCCTGTCCATCATGAACTGACCCCACTCCCACACCTCTGGCGCCAATGCTCTTATGAGCTCCACGTTTTCATGAACCCTGACCACAAGAAATCAAGTCACGCATGAAAGAAGGGATCATGTTAGTCGCCAAGTTCGATCAGTCTGGATGGAAATCCGCAGTTTGACAGAAACAAATCTTTACCGTATGGTTTTATGAAAAAAGTTGATCCATCTGCTCTCAGGTTTGATCTGAACATCTGCCATGAGGCCATTGGATGTTATAAGTCTGGAAGATGTACACTGGCAAAACAAAAAACTGCCACAGTCTATGTAATAATCGAAGGAAGTTTAAATAGCAAACTTCCGACAATATGGAAGGTTGAAAAGCAGAGTAGAGTAGTCAAGTCAGGAGAAAGAAGATGCAATAGCGAGAAAGTCAGAAGAAAGAAGATGCATCCGCGCCACATGTTAGAGAAGTCGCGAAATGCTGTGTTTTTTCAATGATTCGTGTGTCGGTTCAGNATTGCAGGCCCCTGTGGCGAAACGCAAATTTGGAAGTGAAAATGCACAAAGCATGAGGTGTTTGGAGCATTTTTTGAAGTTCTGATGTCGAAAAAATGCACGCCGCTGTGGCGAAACGCAAATGTGGAAGTGAAAATGCTCAAAACATGAGGTGTTTGGAGCACTTTTGGAAGTTCTGATGTCGAAAAATTGCACGCCGCTGTGGCGAAACGCAAATGTGGAAGTGAAAATGTACAAAGCATGAGGTGTTTGGAAACGCAAATTTGGAAGTGAAAATGCACAAAGCATGAGGTGTTTGGAGCACTTTTTGACGTTCAGATGTCGAAAAATTAGTCAGGTAGTAAGTTATTCAGTTAGGCAATCAGTCAGTGAGTCGTTTGGTCAGTTAGCTAGTTAGTTAGTTAGTTAGGTAGAAAGTCAGTCAGTCAAGTAGTCAATTAGCAGTTAGTCAGTTAGTCAGTCAGTCAGTAAGTCAATTAGTCAGTTCGTCAGTTAGTGAATCAGTCAGTTCGTCAGTTAGTCAGTTAGCTAGTTAATTAGTTAGTTAGTCAGCTAGTCAATTGCATCTTCTTAAGCAAGTAGTCAGTTAGTCAGGCAGTCAGCCAGTCAGTAAGTAAATTAGTCTGTTCGTCAGTTAATCAACCAGTCAATCAATTAGTCAGTCAGTCAGTCAATAGGTCAGTTCATCACTTAGGCAATTACTCAGTTAATCAGATAGTCAATCAGCCAATTAGTCAGTTAGCTAGTTAGTCAGTTGGTCAATCTTTTTGCTCTGACATCCGCCACTCACAGCAATCAATCTCTCCTATATGTTTCCTATTCTTGAAACTTCCGCCACCGCCTCGTGCGGTACTACTGGTATAATGTGTTTGTATATAATCATAATATACTCATATGTATCATATATATGGTATATTTCATTAAATATCTATGCTACCATTACATATAGTTCATACACATCCTCGTTTTGGCAAAACTCAATGTTCATGGCCGGAGTCTCCAGAGATCGCCTCGACGGCCGTCCTTCTCTAGGACCCATGACACAGGCCTGGGTGGGATCCCATTGTGGCGGAACTGGTTGTGGCGGGTAGTATGCCACCTCTTACTTTTCATGAAATATTGGTTGCTTACTGATGGGATCCTTATTTCCTCCACATAGGTGGAATTTCATCCCCTAAACAACGAGGGGACCTTTTTTTTTCATTACTCACCTTTTTCTCAAGGTGACAAGACAGGATGGAATCTCATCTCATACTTCAGTGTACGCAACTATTGTTCATCAGCACTGAGCTTCTGATGTGAGATTCACCATTAGATTCTCAAGCATCTGGGGCTTGGGGAGTCTTGTGACAAAAACATCTCCAGCCCATGTCGGATTCAGTCAGCTTTCCCATTGCTGATATTTGCCAGTAGCAACTTGAAAAAGAAACTCAAATCTGAGGAATTCTTGGGGTCCTCATGACCAGCTGCTTGGAAAATCCCATAGGAAGCGATGTGGAACCATCAGTTCCCACAGGAGCCTTGAGGTTCACCACAACTTCTGCGAATTCGCCACCCGTGATTCTCACGAGAAAGCCTCAGATTTCAAGGCAGGTCAAGGCAGGTCATTTCATGGGTTTTGTAGCAATAAGTTGAAATCAGTTGCAACCTGCCATTCCATGTTTACAAAAAGACCCACCAAAATCTGAAAGTTTCAAAAACTTCTAGCTTTTGTCAAGAACATGTTGAACCAACCAAAAACATGCTCCCAACAAGGAACCCTTCACAAAACAAGAACCCTTTAATGGAAAGACCAAGCAGCCGTGGTTGAAGAGACCCAGCTGCTTCAATTCCGCTTCTACCCTGGAGTTGGGCACAATGACGTCACCAAGTGACAATTACCCACTTAGGCCAAAAAAAAACTCTCAACTCTTCCTACAGCTAAGAGTTGGTCAAAATCAATTAACTCCAGGCACCCTGCAAGTCCCTCCCCTCCCACCATAGAGCTGCGGGATGCTCTGGACTGCCCTCGTCCTTGACCTGCAAAAACGGGGGAGATCGAAAAAGATGTTTGGCAAACAATCCATCTATTTACAATGGAAATCTATCACAAAAAAGGATACCAGATGCCCAAGTACCCATCTAAAACTTCAGATGGATGAAAAAGAGATCTTTAAATGGATACTTCAATTTAGTAAATCCAAATTTTCAGCAAATCATTTCGAGCTCAAACAAAAACTCCGAGGATAATCGGACAATGGTTGAGGATTTTTCTGTACACATCGACAGTTGAGCCACCACACCAGGATATCAATGCCATCCGGCAAAGGTCCAACAACCTGGCAAGGCTGCAGATTCGTCGTACAGATACGTCACTGGAATCCATGTAAAAATTTGTGTATAAATAATGTAGATATATATGATATATATATATACGTATATATATATATGTATATCATATAAAAATGAAACAACGGTCAAGATCATAAACCAACATGTCTACTCATGTCTAATCCTAAAATTCTACATGATGCATCAACAGCACGCAACCTGTTTGTGAACGTGGACGCACCTGCGATTTAACTTCGTTCCTTGTTGATGTGGTGCAACTTTCTTGCCAAGGTGGCGAAAGAACTTTGTCGTTGTTGTCATCTTAGAATGTTTTTTCCACCCACTAACCGGAGCACCAAATGACAAGTACGGTTTATAGGGATTCTCAAGGCGAACTATGTCCTGGCAGTCAAAGGGCAACCTAGGTGGGAAGGTGTACTCCAGGGTGTCATCTTCTATATCATCAGTCAATGTATAGTTGGTGTCTAAGGTGCTAAGGTTGCTGGGATTCCTGGGATAGGCTGCACCAACATCGAGGGGTCGAAAATTCCACACCTCCACGAGTTGTCCATTGGACGGCAAGTCAACTGCAGCTCTGTATGCGAACCTGGAAAAGGGGTCGAAAAATGCCATCTGCTGCAGCGTGGCATGTGATGTTTCAAAGGGCTGAAACAAAACCTCAACATGAACCCAAAAAGTAACATGTCGTGTTGGATGATCATGGAAGCAAAACATCTAAGTGCTCCTAATTTGAAGCATGCCCAAATTCACCCAGTTCCTCCAATTCCTTTAAAGCAAGAATTTAAAAGTTGCATGTCCCACGGCCTCAGACTCCAGCCGTTTCACCACGAAGAAACTTCCCCTATTTTCCAAATCTCAGGGTTTCCGGACCCCTGCATGAGCAGTCCCATCTCCAGCGTCCGAACGCCAGGCCTTGAGACGAAAAAAATTCTCCCCCGGTTTTGTGACGTTTCTGCACTCCAACCTCCCAGTCTTGTCAGAGGCACCTCTCTAGATCTCTGATTGGCGTCAAACACGACATGATCTATCCAAATCGTTTCCGCATCATCATCATCATCATCATCATCATCATCATCATCATCATCATCATCATCATCATCATCATCATCATCATCATCATCATCAACCACCCACTAACAAGCAACAGCTAACCACCAACAGCCAACAGCCAACCGCCAACAGCCAACAGCAACAACAACAACAACAACAACAACAATCACAATCTGTCCATGCACACCTATCGACGTCGACGTCATCATCGTCGTCGTCCGCGTCTGGTGGAGCTGGCGGTGCCTCAGGAATCATCTATGAATTCTATGAATGGAGATATTGATGACAGATGACCATTAGGATCAATAATGAAAATCAAAATGATATATGAATACTACAAGAATTCCCTAAGGAGGATGTTTTTAGATTCTATGCTTCTATTTTGGTAACTCGTCGCCGCCGCACCTCTATAATGTCCGAGGCCAATGGGGCCGCATTCTGCAAGCGTGGGGGCGCAATCACACATACATTTTGCCGTCTTAAATATACAAAAGATGCCGAAAATGCGCAATTCTCTACATATCTCAATTCTCTATGAATTTATTCATAGTTATATGCTATACTACTATGCATTTGTACATTGTCTCCCAGATGTTTGTGATCCTTGGGGTCCTTGTACTTTGAATCCCACGAGTCACAACCAACTCCCTTTCGACCTTTCCCTGCCTGGTCAGCCCAGCTTAGCCGACGGGCTGACAGGGTAACGCAAAATGGGTGAGTGTCTCAAACTGCCCGGACCACCAAAGGTGTTTTTGATTTGTATCAAACTTAAAAACTTGATGCAATTAATTTCAAGAAAGGCAGAGCATGGCAGAAAGATTCCATGTTGTCCTGAAAGCGCCTTGCATCCAAGAAAAAATGGCTCTATATAATCTTAGACAAAAATGCAGGCATACCAAGTACTACTGTACGCCTCACCATTTTTTTCCACCCTGAGTTTGCCCACCTGTCAGTGGTTGGCTCTCCATTGGTCAGCCTCACTACATCACTCTACATCACATGTAATGGATCTAAGTTGAAAAGGAGACTGATCCCAAAAATAGCTTCGATTCCTACCAATTTTGATCATTCAGTAACGAACCAAAAAGAGCAAACCGCAAACCCATGAGAGACAGCAGTTGAGCCACTTTCCAGATAGAGTTCAAAATCTGCAGTTTGGTCATCTTGCAATGTGGAAAATTTATGTTGGCAAAATACCATCTTAGAATTTTAGAACATCTGCTACTTCAGCTTCACTTCTCCCCGCCTCACTCATCTTAGGCTTGGGATTGGAAAGTACAGTTTGAGCCACAGCAATTGCGGTAACAACTCGATGCTTCAAGCCCTTTCGGTTGCATGACGGATATAAAACCAATTGTACAGTATCTCATCAGTTCCACCTGTTTACTTCGATCCTGGAAAGATCAAAAAGCCTCGCTTTTTGCTGAATTTGCCAAATTGGGACACGCAATTGGGACAACAGGGTCTCATCACAAATGGTGAAGTGCACCCCCCCCTGCAACATCACCTCAACATCCCAACCAATCAAAACCGCAACGGCTTTCTGACCACACGGGGCAGGACTCAAGCAGCCATCATTAGGACCTCATGACATCGCTCATTTCGGATATCTTCCGAAGTGTGGTGGGGATCCCAGAAACCTTCACCAAAGAACCCAGACGAGAACCACAAAAAAATGTGTACAAACGAATCGCGACAATTTTACATCTTTGAAACTCTAAGCGTCGCAACGGTTTTTGCATCATGGCTTTGGCTGCTTGCTTAAAGCGTGGCAATTGCAACTGTGCCTCCCAAGTCCAAAGCAGGTGTTGACAGCGTCAGGCACCGAGGTGTAAAATGGCATAAACTTCCGCTTACCCAACCTTCGAAATGGAAAAGTTCCAATCAAAAAATGAATTTCAAACAAAAAAAACAACAGCATCTTCAACTTGATTTCAGGGGGAGCAGTTCCAGGAACCACTTTCCTGGGTACCTTAGACTCACTTAGATCACCCCAGCCCTGCCCAAGATAGGGACCATCACAAAGGCCGACGGATTGCGGGCTTCATGTACTGGTAGCTCGGCCGCCACGGCCTTAGCACAGGCACAGGTTGACAGGTTTTGATCCAGTGGTTGATTAAACTAAGATTGCTGGAATATCCCCCATGTTCAATAGGAAATACATCTTGAATCCAGCTATGTTAGTTTACCAGAGTGACCATTGATGTGCAGGAAAAAAAATTGAAAGAATCTCTTGCTTCTCTCGCGACCTGCAGCTGCAATGGAAGCTGCCGCAGTTGTTGCGCACACTGCGCATCTAAGGCATAACGAATGATAAGAGCCTCCACTGCTGGATGGACCTCTGGCGATGGCGATGATCTGAGGTGTAAAAACTGGGTGGTTAAAGAAGTGAAATGCCAGAATTGATGGTTCAGAAATCTGGCGAGAAAACCAGTTGAGCTTGGTAGCTGAAATCCCACTATTTCTTAGGGTTTTTTTTTACATCCCAGGTGGTTGTTTGGGATTTCTGAACCATCAACAGTATCCATCTACACATCTTTTCATCAACCATGCCTGTTGACCATTCGGAAGCGTCATGGTCAACAAAGGCATTGAGGGCATTGTATGGGCGGAGGACATCATGGCATCACCTGGGTGTTAGGTTGGACATGGCAACCATCCTGTTACCAAACTACCCAACATAAACATCGAAAGAAATGGTCAAAGACTAGAAATTCTACCACTAAGCAATATGAGAATGGCAACAACATCTTTATGTCAGGCATAGTCATCCATCCCACATCATTTCCAAAGCTGAAAATCCAACAACGCAACGTCACCAACTGAATTGCCACGGCACCAACTGAAAGTCGTCAACAAAACAACATTCGAATAAATGTGGGAAAAGTTGGAGGGGACCACTAAATGACTTGAGGTTTCAAGCGGTCATCAATCTGGAGACATTTTTTAGAGAACTCAGAGTGCAACGCACGCGGGAGATCAACACCGCTGACCTAAATGCAGAGAGTCCAAACATGTCCAAAGGACCTTTCATTCCTTCTTCGCCTTAAACCTTATGTCAGTCAATGACTTAGTGGTATGGTATGAATATGATTTCATTTTCATGCCCCAACATCATCCCAAATCAAATGTTGAAACATCAAAAAAAAACATGTGTTTCCTAACCAAAAAAAAGACACAAAAATATTGCTCGAAACGACCTTCGATTCTTCAACCCACAGGGGGCGGGGCCCCCAGTTGGGTCCCCGGGCGGATCCCTGGCACCCATCAAGGACCCTCGGTCTAAAACTTGACGTTGCAAGTGTCGCCTCGTGACTTTGTGCCAAGGTTTTTTGGGCGTCCAAAGTCGTTGACCAATGATTTGGGGCAACCAACTGACTGTATACCAAGTGTTTTTTTTAGTGAAGTTTGGTTTGGTTACCAACATGGTAAGATCAGTGATCAATCATTGATCAGTGACTGGGCATTCCCTACGGCAAAGCACGTAGCTTTGTGGCGGCATGCGGCTCCACCTCAGCAAGTGGAATTCGATGGTTGCACCTTACTATAAACCTTTAAGGGGCCCTACAGTAAAGATTCTAAGTTCAATTTGTCTATCACAATATCACCTGTTTCACCGTTGGTTTTTGTTTTTTTCCCCTTCACCTCATGTCATCTTCCAAAGATGAACTTCGGCTGAGATTCCCAACGGAGTTCATGGATAAAAACGTCTCCACTTCAGGGTTATGTTCATGTCCCAGGTTTGCCTTGCAGCTGCTTCACGTCAAAAAAGATGGACTTGTAAAAAAAGGATGTTTCAAGGGCCGAATGCTCCAAAAGGATGGTTCAAACTTTCGGAAACTTACTCTGTACTGATTTAATATCCAAAAACTTTTAAAAACCAGCCAGACTTTCCGAATTTCCAACTTAGTTGAACAGTGCAACCTTGGAACGAGGTTGCCGGTGGCCTTGTGAATAGCTGCTAGCAGCGCAGTAGCATTGGCTTGACTCGGCAGCGCTTGGGAAATCTGCCTGGCAAGTTTCATCATGTCTGTATATGTAAAATTATGTAAAGAGGTCTGTCTGTAACTGGTGTATACTCTAGATATATCTAGAATAGAAATATATTACTGTAGATTCATATAATTTCATATACATATATGGGATATGTCGTAATTCAGATCTCTCAAGTGTGTGTTCATGATGTACCTCTGGCTCCAAGTAAATGAGATCCAAAACGTGCCCGGCAGGACGCCGGGGGCGCGGTACGAGGGGTGGGAGGCCTCGCAATCCACGGGTCAATAAGGTGGTCCCCAATCTTACCGTAAGATACGGTTTCTATCAACAACAAACGCTGCCACACAAAAAATGAGCCACATTTAGATCAAGGTGCGGCTTGTTTGGCAACACATTTGGCCCTGGTCTGTCAAAGGCATGGCTCCTGGCATTTGAAAACACTTTCCATGCTGGCTGAGATTTGTAATGAAAGAGCTGGCACTCCGAGCTTCACATTAGCTCTTGAAAACACGTACAATTGCCTCTCCAAGGGTCTCTTGTGTTTGTCTCGGCTTTCACGTTCCTTGGACGAGCAAGCCCACCCAAGAAATGGCTGAAACACGCAGTTGCGACTCTAAACTCCAAGACCAACGACTGTGTCAGCCACGTCCTTAAATCTTTGTGTTTGAACCCCATCAACTTGAAGATCGCCGGATGTCTCAAGAATCTTAAGAGAAAATCATGTACACTTGGAGGGTCAAAACCTCAAAGCCTTTGATCCTAACCAGCAGCTCTTGGAGAATCAATGCTCTTTGGTAACTGATGTTGCGTTCATTTCAAAAACAAAACAAAGGTGTTTGGTCCCCAAAAATTAAATAAACTCGTCAAAGTGAAGAAGACAACCCATTTGAACGGTCAGCGGTACAACTCTGATGGATCTCAGGTTAGTTGATATGGATTTTTCGCCAAATTTTGTCGTTCCGGAAACTTTCCACCCCAAACATCCATGGCAACTTGTGCAGCCCAAATGCGTTCTCCTTCTCTCGTGCCTCACGCTCTTTTGCCCTAGCAGAATCAAGTTTCAAAACTCCACCTCTGGAAGCACCAAATCCCCAAATTTGTGGCTCCTTTCTTTTGACCACCGTTCCATGAGTTCCATTGAAAAAACACCGCCAAACACGGCAAAAAACCGGCTGAGTCCAAAGGTTCCGCGTAAAACATCGGTTCTGCCATGGACATTCGAAACGGGTAAACGTCCCAACATGCCAAACGTTAGGCCCGTGCGGGGCCATCAGTTTTCTCCGCTCCAGCTTGACAAACAACTCAACCTCCCTTGTTTCCATCAATCATCTCCCAGATTTTGCATCCGGAGTTCCTACAAATCCGGACCTCAAATCCTTCATCTCCCCGGTGATATGAGTTGATCTGATTGATTCAATGCAGAAGGACGCTGCGAAGTCTTCCAACGATTTCAGGTGGACGCAGTTTGAAGTTACATCAAATCCACATCCAACATGCCAGCACGGATCTCTTCATATGACAATTTCCCGGTCTTGTCCTTATCCATGCATTCAAAGAGCTGATCAAAACGGTTGAGTTGAGAGACGGTGACCTGTCCCTGGCGTAGCAACATGTAGACTTGAAACTCCTGAGGCCAGGTACAGTGTTTGGTGCAGAATTTTTTTCTGGAGATAATTTTTGTGCAAAAGTTGTTGCTTGATATAGCCCGTTTTCAATTTTGAATGTTTTCTAGCACAAATCAGAAACCATATGTTTTCCCGAGGTGAGTCTTCAAAAGTAAAAGTAGGGACCATGGCAACGCGTCCAACAAAACCCATCTGAAAGTGCCCAGATTCAGTCTTGTTGATTGCGCCCGTTCCGTCACGATCAATCCGTGCAAAGCCACTTAGGGAGAGTCGCAGTTGGCGCCTATAAAAACGCTGCGTTTCGGCAATCACATCGGCTACGGCCGACACCACGTTGAAGAAAGAGACAACACCCAGCACCATCACAACACATGAAAAAATTCGACCCACTCTTGTATCGGGGGTGAAATCCCCAAAGCCCACAGTTGAATAAGTTATAATTGCCATGTAAATGGCATCCACCACACTCTTTACATCTCCACCAGTGTCGGCACAAGTAAGACCATCTTCACAGCCTTCAATTCGAGTGAATCCATAAGAGCAGCTGCAAGGTTCGTAGAGGACAAAAAACAGCACCCAAACCATCACAAAGAACACAAAGATCAAAGATGCAACGATTAGACGATGCAAAAAAGCTGGGCAACAACCGTGCCCTTCCTCGTGGTTCGGAGATAGGAATTCTTCAACCCGATGAAGGCTGTGATCAATGCGTGAATTGGCGGAGTCCAGCAAGTCCTGACCGGCGTCTCAGTGGGTTTGAGTGAGCATTAAAGATGTGTAAGACAGTTGCTGTGAAAGGGTGGACCAAACATCTCAGTGATTGAAGGCGATGAAGGCAATGAAGGCGTTGAAAGCCATAAAGGCTACTGAACGCACGTAAAAGGGATTTCTTTAGACTGATTTCCTTGTTTGATTTCGCCTGAATGCTGAAAAACATCCTTGCCGACATGACAGTCTTGGAGTCTCGAATCTCTTTTCCGGGCTTAGGTCGAGCTCAAGCCCTCCAGAGGGCGCACATGCATGGGTCCGGAAAGAGCTTGACTTGAAAAAAATCTGTGAGAATACCACGGCAAAGAGACCGGGTGAATCTGGCATTTTTATGCTCAGTGATATTTGGGCCTTTTCTTTCAACTCCTGCAAAATCCATAGCTTCTCCGTATTTATGACAAAATACATACACACATACTCACGTACATACATATATCTAAATTCATATATATAGATATATTTATTTATTTGTCGCGTACATATAAATATATACAGTATATCGCGTACATATAAATATATATATAGAGAGACTTTCTTAGGTATTGTCTCTTCCAAACTAGATCCATCTCTACATCCTTCCATATCTCTCTTTTCAAAATCTTCATGTCCATTCTTGATTCAAGTGCAATGAAGTTCGAGGAGCAATGCCTCAAGAACTGTTTCAAGATATGGAACTCTGCGAAAACCATTCCATCAGTGGAGGCTCTTTTGGCCGAACTTTGGAAGGCTATGGCAGATTCACTTCTGGAACAGAAAGACCTGACAGAGCAGATCTGCCGACTTCAGAGAATGCAAGCCCTGCTGCTTTGCATGTTATTCCCGGAGGACATGAAAACGCACAATCAGAACTGGAAAGTATCTCTACTACTAGCTTCTTTGATGACTCTCCAAGCTCTTTTGCAGCTCCGACGGCATGCACAACAACCCTGGGTGCAGCACATTGCTCACATTGCTGTCAATCCTATCAGGCAGATCATCTTGGCAAGGCACGTCTCAGCACAACAAGTGGAAGCAGCAATCTGTTTTCTTCAACACGCTTTGGAAGGAATGAGTTTTCCTGATGAGGCTTGTGTCTACTGTCTTTTCAATTGCAGTGCGTGGTATGTGGGAAAGCGCTTCTACGAGGAACATCTGAGTTCAATACTACGGCGAAATCGGCCAGCCCCCAGAACAGTCCGAGCAGTGCTTTTGCGTCAACGACCTGCGCATTCTATTTGTTTTATTCTGGTCAAAAGAGGTGCGCACAATTGGATGAAAGTGTCAGAAACAGTGGCTATCAGAACCCTCCGACCACCAGGCTACATGGGCAAAAAAAACAGCGGCCTTCTGGGAACCTCAGCTCGAAGGCGGCAACAAAGCAAACATGGATCGTTGGGACTGCTTTCTATCTCAGCATGGGGGACTACTGGCTGTATGGGCCTGTGCCACGCATTCTGTTTTGGACAGCAAGCTACTTACAAGCTGCAAGCGGCCTGCACAGGCCGTACTACGGCTTGCTGGACTAGTGGCAATGGTAGTTGGCTATGTGAGGCAAAGCAATGGTTTACAGACATGTGGATAGACTTTTGAAAAGGTTCCGACTTCCTCCGCGACAGATCCGCTGGTTTAAATGCCCTGATGAAGAATCAATGCAGCGGGCTCGCTTGACGGTGCGATCAGCAGCAGCTTCTCTTGCACAGAAACATGGCACATTTCTATTCCACTGGGTCATGAATAGAGTCCATTTTTGTGTAGGAGCACCCCGCCGCTTGGCTGATCGGCGAAATGCTGCACAGCAATCCAAGCTCCTCCCTGTCAGCACACTCTGGAACCAAGGATGCTTTGCCATCGAGCACTACAAGCGCAGATTTGAGGTTAAAACTGCCAGGCAACTGGGCCATTGTGCATAGAGAAGCTGGTCACATTGCAGAACAACACTTGGAAGGCGAGGTGAAACATTGGCTTCAACAACAGCATTTAAACCGCCATACTACTCAAAAGTGCTTCAAGCAGTTGACTCGTCGCAATGGAGGGAAACGAGACTGGCAGCCAGGGGCGGAGAAGAATTACGTGAACAATATGACCGAGCAGCAGTCTGACGTCCTTCTCCAGGATGACAAGGATAAGAAAGCCAGTTGGACACTGTCGTTTGCATGCTTTGGTGCCATTTTCATGTCGTTGGTCCTCCTCGATCCCCAATGGGAAGCTACCTCGCTCTCCCTCCATCAACTCAGCATTCTGGTCCATGGAGTTTCTTTATTTGCAATTCCAACATACATGCATAAGGGCCCCTTGCCTACAGGACCCCTACGTGTACCCATTTGTCAAATCTAAGTGTTTTTCAGCAGCTGCAGGCCATATATGTCAAAAACCTCGCCACAGTTGTGTGAGGAAAGTGGTGTCGTCACCCTGGCGTCCAAGCATGGAGGATGACAAGTCGAGCAGTTCAGATCCTAATCGACGCTACAGGGGCGGGTTTTTCGGTTTGGCAACTCAAGAAGATGATGCCCCACTTCCACCGCAATCTCACGACATTGAAGACTCGTTCAGATCCTTATCATTGCATGAGATGCGGTGGCAACAAGTGGCATACAACCATTCTAGTTGCAGATGCGGCTCAGATGTATGAGCAAGTTGACTCGTCGCTTGTTCTGCAAGCTTTCGATGCAAAGGTTGATTTGCTACAATCCAAGAAAGGCGCAACTCCAATCACTGTGGATAAAGGCTGCTCTGTCAAAGGATGGCCGGGAGGCTCCGAGCACACACGTTCACGCACAAAAATATTTTTTTCTGTTAAGAGGCTGAGGCGAATGGCGCAGGCAAGCTGCTTCTTGCGTTTTGCAAGTATCGGCAGTTTAGTTGTACAAGCAAAGGGCTTGGTCATAGGAGGCTTGTTATCTATGATTGCTGCTATCTGCCTATTAAGTCACGAAGAAGAGCAGTTTCTCCAGAGTGCAACACACCCGAATTTCCAGCTTCCTGAGGGTTGGACAATCAGAGACTCGTTTTTCGGAATGAGGTATGTAGACGACCTCCTACTGGTTTCGCATTCTGTATGTCATAGCTGTCTACAAAAATGTTTATTACAAATATACTCAGTCGGTTTCAATGTGAATCAGGAAGAACGTGAGCAAACCTGGACAGACATTGTTTTCAACGTGAACCCTTTCTCGGGTGACATCAAGTGGACGGCCAAGAACCCTAACCGTCCCTGGATTCAGAGCATCTCGGAAAAAGCCAAACAGCGGCGTGTTCCGTTTCTAGGTCGTTTGCAGTGTCCGTTTGGAGTGCTCAGAAATATACCGCTCAGCCGAGCAGCCCGACTCAAGGAATTAGAACTTCCTGAGAAACTCAAACGGAATGTTTATTAGAAGAATTTCAAGAACTGATAATGGAGGGGTACCCTCTGACATTGCTCCGGGCTTTAGTACATTCTTTACCAGTACAAAGCCTTGAGAAATTAGCCAAACGTCAAGGAAGTTAGTGACCTTGTAGCCCTGGACCAAAATAATAATAACAATTCACTTAAGTTTGTTTCCGTTTGCTGGCTTATTGTCCCATACAGGGCCCACAAGCTTCCGTGCCGGGAGAGAGAGTTTCCTTTTGGAATTTACTAGGCCCAATATAGTTACCAATTGCTCCAGGCTTGCTAGTTCAAATTTTCTGTTTTAAATTTAAATTGTTCCTCCCTTAAGATTTTGGCCAGTCAAGCACCATTTCGCCTTTTGCCGTTCAAAGCAGCATGAAGCCTGCTTTGAAAACGCTATTGTTGTTGTTCCTCCTCGGTGGGGCGTGGCTTGTCGAAGCAGGCAAGCACGGTCGCCATGACGCCAATAAAGGGCAGTGGGGCCGTAAAGGAGATGGCCGCTACTCTGACCGAGATCACTCCCGCAAGCACGAATATGCTTACTATTCAAAGGCAGATTCCAGGACCCACCCCCGAGGCCACCGTCATCGTCGCTCGAAGTCAGATTCTCGTTCCTCTGCCAGAACAAAGAAGAGTGAAAAGCCTGCAAAAGATTCTCCAGGATATGAAGAAGACAAGCGTCAGTGTCAGAAAGCTGAAGCTGCTGCTAAGGGAATTGCAGAAGAAAGCCAAAAGTAGCCAGCTGGCCAATCCTGAGCCGGCTCCGGTGCCAAAGGTGGCGGAGTCAGCTTCTCATTCCCAGCTTGAAGCAGAACATGAAAGATCACCTTGCCCCCCCTTCCGAAAAAAGCCAAAGCTAAATCGGGTCTCAGTAAGTCCGTAACTGAATCTGATGAAGAGAAGATTTCGGTTGCTATGCCCAGGCTTTTGGCAGCGGAACTTGGTCATGTATTGAATCTATAGGCAATAAGCCCCTTACGGCGCAAGCCGTGGAAACTCGGCTCATATCTGCAAAGCCTCCCGGTAAAGTTCTAAATGGTTTCATTTTGCGGCATGGGAAGGGCAAACAAGCCCCTCTGCGAGAATTGCTTCCAAAGCTAAGATGGCAGCTGCCGTCCTGAAAGAGCTCCATTTCTGTTCATCTTGGTTAGTTTTAGGGGCGTGGGTCTTTGGTTTCATGTGTGGTTGTTTCTGTTGTTGCGTTCGCCCCCCAATTCATCCTTTTCCGAGAACTGTAGAGCTTCTTCAGGCTTGGTGGACGATCAATTTCAGCCACGCAGATGTAGCAGTTTTTTGGGAAAACCTGGCTGGAATTCCAATTGTAACCCTGTGCAGGGCAGCATTTTTTGCATCCATAGGCAACCTGGTAAGACAATTGCTGTGAAAGGGTGGACCAAACATCTCAGCGATTGAAGGCGATGAAGGCCATAAAGGCTACTGAAAGCTTTCGCCTGAATCCTGAGAAACATCCTTGCCAACACGGCAGTCTTGGAGGCTCGAATCTCTTTTCCGGGCTTAGGTCGACGCTCAAGCCCTCCAGAGGGCGCACATGCATGGGTCCGGAAAGAGCTTGACTTGAAAAAATCTGTGTGTGTAGAACTGGACTTGGAGATAATTTGTCACTATTTACCCTACCCTGCCTCCGACACGTCATTGACAACTTTCGCCACAAGCACAGTGCCCAAGAGGACGTAGAAAGTCATAAATATCTTCTCCTCGTTAGTCACGGTGATGTCCCCATAGCCAATGGTCGTTACAATTTGCACTACCACATACAAGGCAGTCACCGGTTGCCAGTTCTGTTGGGTCGTCAAAAAGGCGACTCCAAACATCACATATGACAGGACCAAAAGAAGATTCGTCCATCCAGGGTGGCGGATGCAAATCGGTATCCGCAGCGCGGATAGAGAGACCTCTTCTTCCTCACTGGAGTCGAATAATGATTCCATTTCCATGACCGGCGACCAAATTATTCACAAAACAGAGAAGAGATCAGCTGCAAACAGCAAGACGACATGAATTTTGACTTGGAAAATGTCGTGTCAACAGCGCTGTAGTAAGTTTCACCCAAGCCATCTTCATTTCATTTTTAAAGAATGCCGAATGCCTCGTGGTTGTCCCGAAACGTGTTCTTTTTTCAACCGACTTCCCCTTCTACCAGGCCTTTCAGCTTCGCGTTCCCGTTCCCGAAGTTTCTGGCCTCAGGCGAAGCGAGTTGTATCTAAACACTCTAACCTGCGACCTGCGACCTGAGACGATATGAGTTCTAGTAATTCCATGTCAATTAAAAAAAGTAAATGATACAAAAACATGTGTATCTGTATAAGGCGAAGAAACTCGGGAATATGAAATTTTGCCATCTCACAACTTCATTTTGAAAGTGTTTATCCTTTTTTGGAACCTCCCTTAGATTTTAGGGACCCTTGGCACACAAGGATATCTGTGCCAAAAAAACGTTCGCGTCGTTCCGAGTCACGTGTCTTTTCTCCACTTTTACCCCTGCATATCAAGGTTGGTTACCAGGTGTGAATTTCAGAAATCAAAGTGGAATGGTCTGCTGTGATACACCTCCAACAACATCCATCTCTATGGTTTCTACATTACTCAGTTTTTCGGTAGGCGAATACAGCCCTTTTGTAATAGACTTTTGGGATGCAGATTGAAGGAGAACTGAATCAGAACTGAAGACGAGATTTGATTGATGCGGTCACACACACAATATTTAGAGCTTCAAGATTAATTGCTTTCCTCCTTGGCTTCCTCGAATGCATCGAATCTGGGGAGGTCTCTTGGACAACTTGTGAGGCACCTCGATGGATGCCTTCTCTCTTTCTCCTGATTGCTGGGAAAGTCCCATGAAATACCAGAACCGCCTCCCACCACACTGTTTCGTAACATGGTGGTACGTACAACTGTTCAGCAAAAAATGTCTTAAGCTTCAAGCTTCAAGCTTACCTGAATTGCAAATGTGTGAAATATCTCCAGCTTTTGCTATGTTGCCATGTAACAATGTGGCACTCCCAAGATGCACTCAGAAGCTTTCATGTCAATGTGCATTGATGTCCTTCTCTTTCTTCTCTCTTTCTTTCTCCTTCTTTTCCTTCTTCTCTTTCTCCTTCTCTTTGGACAGATCTTTTTCGCCTTTGTCTTTTCTCTCTTTCTTCGCTTTTGCCAGCTGCTTTCCATCTGTGGCCCGCTCCTGATAGATTTTGCATCCATTGGTTCCATTCAATGATTCCATCACACTGATCAACCACTGAACCACTGAATCACCGTGAAGAAGACTTCAAACACATCACTTTCATCCCAACTTTCTAAAACTTAGATATATTTCATATGTGACAATGTCGCATCTCCTCCACCATCTTCCTTGGAGACCTCGAACGTCCTAGATGTTCCTGGCTGTGAAACTTCACTCCAGGCTCCAAGGTACTACTTGGGACCAGCTGAAAAAGCATCCATTCGGTTTTTCTCATTTTGAACCCACCCTAATCCTATTGAGGGATGATTTTTCCTTGTAAAAGTTGTTTCCAACAAGAAAGGCTTCTTGCTGAATCAAATCTTGCACAAAATTCCAACCAAATCCGTGGCGGACAGAATCAACACCCAGCGCTGCCTCACTTTGGAGAGCATCTCGATCCACAACATCTTGCGGCCTTGAGCAATGGTATTTTCAGATGGCTTTACTGAAAAAGTTATGTCGAAAGATTAGGTAAGAAAATGGATTCAAAACAGCTCCTGGTCTCACATTTGGCATCACGAGATCACCAAATCCATCTGATCCACTCGTTTTGGAGGTATCAACAACATCGGCAACTGTCAAAGTCCCCGGGCTTTTCTACTCCTGACGAGTTCATCGGAAGTTTCAACCACAAATCAATCCGGTTCACAGATTTGGCCAATCAAAGGCAAATCGAAAATTAAATAGAAAGCAAGGAGATTAATACTTACCTATATTTATAATATATCTATATTTGTATAAAATTCATAAAATGTATTTCTTGTCTTGGCTTCGAAGTATGTATGCATAGGCGGTACAGTCTCCCAAATCATGTTTCAAAGTTGCAATGTGGCAATGACTATTTTCGATCTCCTGGCTTCACGAAAGGATTTTCATCCTCAGCACCCAGAGTGGCAACTGCAAAAATGCGGCCCCACGAAATAATTCAAAAAGAAAAAAACGCAACTTCTTGTGATACTTTTGATCATCTTTGGGCTTCCAGGCCATTTGTAAGATGCGCCAACGGAACGCTGTGCCATCTCCATGCTGTTGCACCAGAATCTCTTCCTCCTCATCCACCTACGGAGACTTGTAGATACTCAGTATTAGAACTTATTTCTTCTTTGTCATGAGTCATGTTTGAATTGATATCTTTATTCTTCACATATCCTTCATATAGCCGTGGATTGTATAAACATGTTAAAGTATTCATCATTCATAAGTAACACTCCCTTCGACTATCAGCAGACTTTCCTAACTTACTAATTCCAATTTAAAAAAAAAACTTGAGTTGAAATTCAAGTTGGAGTCATGATGCTATCCCGCAAAATCAATCAAATTTTATCACAACTCCCGACCTCAATGTTGCCAAAGGTATCAAGCAGGTCAGACGCCGACCCAGCTGACCTGGCCTTCAATGCTGTTGAATCAGTAAAAGATATCTGGATTTTTTTTTTTGGAAAAAATGCACTAATTGATCCATTTCTTGTGAGATTGCACTTACAACTTATAACTACAATTTTTGAATCTGCTTCATGCTCTTTCACCTGTAGCATGCCACGCCTCTGACCATGCACGGCGAATGACCTGTTGCAGGAATGGCAGTGGTGAAGCTCTTTCGTTTTCAGTGCAAACTGCTTTTGTTCAAAACTTGTGCAGACATCCTCGAAATATCCAGGAGTTTTTTTATTGCTGCATTTTTTCAGATCAGAATGCGTTTCAAGGTCACCATCACACAAAAAACATCCATAAGTTGTAATCAAAAATGTATACATATTGGGTGATTGATTCGTTTGCGATCATCAAACCTATATCAACAGTCTTACCACTTCCGATTACCTGATCACCTGCGGGCCCCACACCTTCAGAAGACCCGGGCTCTCCACCTGATTTTCCCCGTCATTTGGAGGTTGGAGATTGAAACTTGGAAACCAACAAAAACTTGGGAAATTTGGAGTTTCAACTCACATCCAAATGGTATCCGTTTCACCTACACAAGTATGGTACTTAACGTCATTTCAGGAGTCAAAAATTCAGGCAATTCTTTTGATTGTTTTGTTGATGCTATCGCCAAATTTCGAAGTAATCAGCAAAATTACCTTGGAAACCAATTTCCACCAGTTCTTTTTTTGAATGACTTTTGTCAAATTCCAACAAACTGTCAACAAAAAAATCACAAAATTTGATAAAATTTGTGGTATCTTCCAAACCTTCCCCAAAAAAAATTAACATCCTTTCCAAAATGTTCCAAACTCCCACTTCGTTGCAATGGTCCCCCACCTTGCCCAGGATTGCATCACCGGTAGCTTGCAGCTCCAGTTGTGCACTTGGACCTACGCTGATTTTTGTTGTTCGACCCTTTCATAGGTTCCAAGAGTTAAATGACTCGTTGATATGGATATATCAATCATGATATATCTTGAGATTTTCCCATACCCTGGTTGTTCCTCCACCCTCAAATGATGATATATTAGGCTTCGAATTCAATTTTAGAGCAACCCTAAAACGGCACTCTGAAAGCTCAGTTGCTTCCAGTGGATGATGTCTTCATGCCAGAGCTGCCTAGTGGACCTTCGTATCTGGTCGCACCACAGCACCTGATGTGGATGCGGACAGGAGATGGACGCTGGGGCCAACCATCTCCGAAGGGGAGATCGTCTACCAACAGCTCAATTCGGATGCAAGCGATACTAACAGCTCTCATTATACTACTTGTACCAACAGATGATTCATCAACCACCACCTGGATAAAATAGGTACAGTAATATGTGAGCTGTGCAAAAACTCTGCTCGCATCCTTGCTTCTGCTGACCTTGGGCCAAAGACCAGTGCAAAAAGACCTGGCGATTCTGCAATGATTCTGCGATGAGACACGGCAACTGGCAATGTAATGGGTAAATGTTGGTCAATTTCAGCCGGAGCGAATCTTGCATAGCGCCCCAAGTTGGGCTTGTATAGGTACAGCAGTCAAACTCAAAACAAAAAACTCGTTTCTTTGAATAGATTTCTTTGTAATGACCAGAAACTTCAGCCTGAACTGGCAAAAAGCCAGTAGCCAATCAACTTCTCCGGGTTCTCACAAAGTTCCAACACCACCTTACCATCAGCGTTTGCTTATTTTGATGATGCCAAAGTATTTATCGCTGGACGACTTGAAACCAAAAAAACCTGGGCCCACGGACGGTGCATCTCTCTGCCAAGCGGAGCCAATTACTTTGAACCTTTCCAACTGTCAGTTTTCGACGGGAAAACCAATGGATGCTCCCCCCGAAAACTAACATATCCCCTGAAAATCCCATGGTTGGAAGATGATGATTCACTTCCCTTTTTTGAACTGATCCCTTTTTTGGGGGAGAACATGTGAATCTTCGGTGGGGTACACTTCGCAAGATTCACAAACCAATTTCCATCATTCAACCTCCATCCCTGACGTGTCTCAGCCTCCCGGATCGAAGGTGATGATAAGGTGACTTTCTCAAACAGTTTGGCCTTGACTCTTGTAGCTTTCTCAACTGAGACGTCGTAACACAAAAAATGCATCAGGCGGTTTATTTTCCGGTGAATCAGACCATGGTAAAGCATCCAATAATTAAAAGTCAAATGGGAATGAAAATCATTTCAAATTTAGTCTGCTACCAATACATCTAGTCTGCTAGACTTGTCTCTTCACCCTAAGCTTCGGCACTTCTTTCACTTCTCCACCACCACTGGCCTCACGTTTCATGGGATGGCTTGATGAATGATGGATATCATTCCAGAGATGGCGGAGAATCAACATGAATAATCATAAGCTGTAAATTCTCCCATCATTTAAAGGTCTTGAGTCTTCAGGTCGCCACACTTTGGATATTACCCGGCAAATTGATCAAGTCATCTTGCGATTTCGATACTGTTTTCCATTTCCATGTGCACCAGTTGCTAGGATCAACCAAACAACAAACAACTTTGAACATCCAAAACAAAGTGAAACATAAGATGTATATAAAGAACCATGCAACTGAGAAACTTGTGGTTTTGGCGTTATAAAATCCAGTCAAGTCTAACCACAAGCAACATCCTTTTCAACTCGTGCCCCCGGTTACCACTCAAGGCCGGAGCCGAGGGGCATGGTGACCAACTGGGACTTTACAAAACAAACTGATGCTTCCAATTCCAAAACACGGACAGAATGGAAGCTTCGAAGTTTGCCAAAGGTTGGGATGGTTGGGATTGGTACCCAACTCTGCCCAACTTGTGTTGTTTTTTTCGCATTTTGGGCTCCTATATGCTGAGTCCAAGGACTATTAAGCATGCAGTTCTCGGGAACTGACCCTCGAGAGGCATTCAAAAATGGGCAGAATCAGTGCGTAGGAGCGGTCGGAAGATTGAAACTTCAAAACTTTCCAAGACACGGTCTTTACCAATATGATCACTTGGAGTCAAAGAACGTGAAGTTTCTCTCTTCAAACGGCCACCGCTTGTTCTGATTCTGCGGAAGAAGCTACCCTTCCTCCCAGAATCATGGAAGCTACAAATGGGTCCCTCCAATAGTTACCTTTAAAATAGAGCCATGTTCCAACACCATGATTATAGGAGAAAGAGTATGAGTTCGTCGGTATTGTGCTAAGCAACTTCAACACTCTTTGCTTCATGCAGAGCCATTCACAACGCACGAGGTCCCTGGCGGGATGTCTTGTGGTAAGGACATGCCATTTTTGAGAGTTTTGATCAAAGATCGTGAAGCAATTCACTTGTTGGCCTAAAGCATCAAGGTCACGAATTACTTCTATGGGATTCTTTTGGGGAGTCCTATCCGAAAGCCTTGAGAGCTCCCCCAACTGCATCAAACTCGCCAGAGATCACCCTGGAATTCTTCAAGGCAGCCGCCAAGAGCAACCTTGCAGATTTCCTGGTCGGCCAAGCTTACACTCACAGCATGACTGGCTAACTAAAGCATCAAATCTATTTACTGAAGTGGACAACAACTGCCCGCTGGCCTGTGTCATTCTTTGGAGATAAATGCGGTAACAGTTGGGATCTTTACATCTCTCAAAACAAATGTGGACAATGTGTTTGGATGCTGCCAGGGTCGATACTTTGACAATTAAATTGTCAAATCATCGTACATAATAGATGTCATAGATGATGATCCACCCCCCGCTTTTGCAACTAGCTCCGATCCTACAGGTTTTTGTCTCACTCATAGGATCACCAACATCTGAAATCACCTGAATGCCAGACTCATAACTCATAAGTGAATGGCCCAGCAAGTTTCATTTCATCACATCTGCTAGTTGGCAGGTGTATCACCTTGGCCACTAAAGCTTGCAGACAAAAAAAGGGGTGGGAAGCTCCCAGCAAGTCCTGGCGCATCCTCTGCCGCCAGGCCGCAGTGGACCTTAGAATTTGCATCACCTGTTTATTGCAGGTGACTTCTATGAGGGCATCGGAACAGTCGGCAGATCAAAATTTCAAAAAACTTTCCCAATTCAATTGGAGAGAACAAAGAGACAACCATTTCTGCGGATAGTCTCCACATTGACCAGGATTCGCTTGTACCACATACATGCCGAGGCTAGAAACAGCGATCTAAACCCACGGTTTAGACAAGTCACGGAAGCGCTGGAAGTTTGTGGACTGCAGGGATTCGGGATTTGGACGAAAAGTCTCAAAAACACATTGAGATGCCATGGTCGATGACATGGAATGGTTTTTCCTGCGGGTGTAATGATGAGTATCATGTGAGTACCTGAGTACCTTTCTATATGATTTGTATCTATTAGCCCAATCTTGGAAAGGTTCATTACCTTGGCAAGATCCTGGTGAGAAAGAAATGATCCAAAAGCTCACCACATCAACACTCTGCACCTCGCCCTCCACGAGTGTTGCAACTTGTCCACTGCGGAAAGGGGGCGGCACCTCTGGCAATCCTGGCAGGAAGGTCAAACGTCACCATCTTTGCTGAAAATTTTGCACAAATCTTAGCCTTAAACACAGCTCCGCCTGCAAAGGCATTGGCATCCAAAAAGGCATCGACACATGCATCCACCTGCAAGGTTTGCATTTTTCTTATGTCATTTTGATGTGATTTCAACTTTCCAACCCACCAACTCACCTGTATTTGCTGCCCTTCCCCAATCACAACACCCATCAAGACATGTCCACCTGAGTGTAGCCCGTTAATGACCTGGCCAATGACATCCATGCGCCCGCAGCACCGTGACAACGGCTATGGACCTCCACCAAGCAAGGTCCGGTCTCCGTCATCATCACCTGACCCCACTGAAATCAATGCATGGGATCCACTTTTAGATTAAAAAAACTCAAACCCATAGGCCCATAGGCCATAGGCAAAACCTATATTCAATATTTGGGAACCAAAGAAAATCTGCCTTCAAAACTTGAGTTTTTTTCACCATTTTCTCCAAATGTGTTCATTCCAAAAAAGAAGTCAAGTAATGTCAAAGCCCCCCCTTTTACAAAATATCTTCCCGTTTCACAACTTCCACAATATTTTTTTGGGGGAGGGCCTCCGTGTGGGTGGCCCCATTTGTAATGTGCAAGGCATCCAGGCATCCCCGAGTGTAGGCAATCACCTGCTGTGCCACCAAATCATTGGACGCCACACAGTGCTGTCCAAAACAGACAAAGCCGGCACCATTGGCAGGTCGTCGGTCAAAAACCTCAAGATTCATTGATTCAAAAATATACCCATTGGGTTGAAACAAAAAAACATACCCGGTGCTGGCCATTCTGAAAAAATGCTACAAGTGAAATTGAAGATTCCAGAAATCTGAAGCAAATATCAATGTGACAATGTGATACAAGATGTGGGCTCGTTGGCACCCTGTCATAAAACCAGTGAAACTCCCTCTAGAAATAACAAACAGTCTTGCGGGTATAAGTTCACCACCACACATTCATGGAGCGAGAACACCTGGTGCACCAAATAGCTTCAGCTAATGGTTCCGGAGTATTGCCAAGGTGCCCAAACCATGGTGACCTTGTGTACACCATCACGAGACACGCAGTCTACAATGTATTCCTTGCCTTTCAGGTACTCTTGCAACAAGACGGCACCCTGAGCACAGCAATGCACAATGCTTACGGATCTGACATGTTCTGGCACAGAGACATCAATCAATCAGCAACTAAGTGCGGGGAAACACAAACCTTGATAGATAGCGACTTAACAAAAGGCCAAAAGGCCTATTAACAATTTAACACTGAAATTTGCTTCGTATTCATGCAAGATTCTCCTTGTGTGGGATTAGCATAAAGAACAGCAATGTTTCATTTGTGATAGAATCTTGCTCTTTTCTGAGTACTTTGTCACTAACTATTCTTCAAGAAAGATCGGCTCTGACATTGAATGTAAGACATCTTTTTTGTTCGAGGTTTTTGGGAATATGTTCTTTTTCTCCAAATCAATTGCAGCAAGTTACTCCACTCACTTTCCTTTGTGAGTTCAGCAGTTGGAAGTGCTTTTCTGCTTCATCTGCGCTGTGGCAAAGTTTAACGCCGTGGCCGGAACCACCAGACGCCACGGGCTTCACGATAATAGGAAAGCGTTCGGTCTCCGTGAAATGGCACACGTCTTTCCAGGACTTACCTCAAATGGAGAAACCATGCCAAGTCTGAATCTCCAATGGTTAAGTGGCTTTTTTAATGCCTCGAAACACAACAATCCCACCAAAAAAATACTTGGAAGCAGTGAATGTTTAACACCAAAAAGAAAAGCTGTGATTTTTTCCAAGTCTTTTTGGAATTGAGCGACCACAAACGGAACGAACAGATCGCAAGCCTGCTACCTTCACGGCATCCTGCTGGAGTTGTCTGTCATGTCGATTCTGTACATCTGCAGTACCATTTCCACGCAAACCCAGAAACTCCGACAAGGCATCTGCCACCTGCAAAAATGATTGGAAAAATGGGGAGAAGTCTGAGTCTCACATTTTTTGACACGTTGTTTTGTGCGTTGTTTCATGAAAATCACACAACTTTGACCTGGCCTTGATGCCAGTTTCACCGCCGCAAATCACAGCAAACGGGTCTGCCTTTGTTGCATGGCGCAGGGCCTCTGCAGTCAAAGACAGGTTGGCTTTCTCGTCGACCTTGGCAAAGCTGGCAGCATTTTCATTACACCCCCATCCACCTACGACTCAAGCACCAAAACAAAATTACAGAAACCATCTTGGTGAAGCTATGTTGAAAGCTATTAATATTCGGATACTCGGGAAGCAATAACATGATTTTTTCAGAGGCTGTAAACTGGAGGTTTTTTTGTCGATTTGGGACCGACCTCGGCCAAGAACTTCTTTGGGAAACCTTCGGCAGCATGTGGGATGTGGTGTCGGTTGTCGTCCACCTCCTTGGTCCACAAAGCCACCACGGCATAGCCTAGCAAACGCTTGCGTGGTTCAGGATTTGGTATCTGATTTCACTTCATTTCCAGAAATTGTATGAAAATGTGATGGCTATATTCATATACATATCATATCTTATCATAATATTTTATCTGAAATATTTTCACATGGATTTTTCAGCCTCAAGCTGCACTTGTGTCTCACCTCTTTGATCCAACTCCGGTGCCAGCATAGCACCAGTGGAGAAAGGATCCACCAAAACGACGTAGGGCCGGCATGCAACACGTGAACCCTTCATGGCAACAACCTTTGAGGGGACGCAGTCGTTTTGGGATCTTAAGGCAAAACGCACTGCGGTTGCGAAGGTGTAGCTTGAATGGGCGGAAAGGTACCATGTCTGCAATGGTTTGATCACTGCTCGCTCCCCACGGCCCCACCTCTTGGCCGCTGCGCTCAGTACCCACCTAGCATTTTGGAGACATGGCGTGGGTCTGACCATTTGGCAATACCTCAAAGACTGACATGTCTTAGCACTTGGAAAAAAATTCGATGCATGTCTGAAAATCAATGGTTGAACAACACTTCCAACATGTCATGTTCTCTCCTTCTGGACACCTCTCACGCTAAAGTCTGCCTAGCCTGCACGTAGATCTGGCCCTTCGGTGTCGTTGCCTCCAACCGAAAAAGATGCGATGAAGCACACAAGGCCTGTGCCGATGGGGCATGTAGAGGGACATACCTCACCAAACCAAAAAGTGGTTTAGGGATGAGTATCGAGCGAAATCTTGGGTCAAAAACATTCCTTTAGAGATTTCATCACTATTAGGCATTCTGGAAGTTTTCCAACTCTTTCATCAAGATGTTTCCCAATGTTTGGATATGTTTGGATAACACTTCAACCACCTAAGGCGTAAATATCATCCAACTGACAAGGCCCCTTCGGGAAACCTTCAGATCATCCAGCTTCGGAGTCTTGGAACCATCCACACGCAGCCATGCTCCATCACCACACGGTGGACAGGAAGATGTAGCACGTTTTGGCCCCACTGCAACGCCAGCCTTTCCCCCAATGGCACCGATCTACTTGAAACAAGAAACTCCAAGGATTACCAGATTACCTCCTCTCCATAGTCATCATCATCCTGATCAACGTCATCAAGATCATCAACATCATCCCATCCACAAATATCTCATTGCTCTAGCAAGCCACCATCCACAGAATTTCTCTCAATTTCCATATCTACTCTGAGATTCACACATCGATGAAGAGCCGAGAAGCCAGGTCCAAGTCCTTCCAAATGACTTTCATCTGGAGCTACAGCAATCGGCACACACGTTTGGATATGTGGGACGTAACGGGGGATGTGAAGTCATGGCCATTAGATCAGCATCTTAGATGACCTTTGTTATCTCCTGGGTCCACCTGTAAAGGATCCTGAAAACAAAATGGATCCGCCACTCAAAATGTATCAATCCTGGTGGTGACACACATCCTGGGGGAAACATTCCAAGATCCAAAAACCAATGACATTCATGACTTCACCATGGATTTCCTTATTTTCTACCCTGGTGTTCTTCAATCGAAACACCAATCATACCGTCCTCGGAACGGATTAAAAACTGCTCCACCGGAGAAAGAGACAAGGCTAAGGTGCCGATGCTTTTCTGCAAAAGGATACGACCTCAACATGTGACACCCAAAGTGAGCCACGAAAAAAAACAAAAAACCCGGCCTTACTTTCCATCATACTGCTTGCGAAAAAAAGGGATCCTTATAATCATTGACTAAAAAATTCCCATATAACTGGATATATAGTATATTCCCCAAAAAATAACCGAGGGAACAAGCCAGGGGCCCTTTTTTTCCTTTGCAAAAAAGGCGGTTCAGCCAATTCCTTTAAAGTCAAGGTACGAAGGTGACAAGCACCCAAACCAAAGGAAAAGGACCTCAAAGAAATCCAGGAACCTCTCAGGGAACTTAAGGATTTGGGACTGTTGTTTGAGAAGAGTTCTGAAACTGTTGAAACAGGTTTGCAATCTTTGCCTTTTTTTGAGCAGGTGTGTGTGTGAAGAGATCGATGTCTTTTTTGGGTGAAAAAGAAACACATACATCATACAAGTACAAAACCCCATTTTTCAACCTCTTGAAGTAACAAATCACCTTGAGGGGTTTGATGAAATGCTTCATGTCCAGGACCATCCAACTGTGGCGCCTTTCTCATCAGGCGCTAGCAACACATTGTCACCTGGAGTCGTGCCACTTTCTGTGATTTTGTATGTGATAAAATGACCAGGTTTAGATTTTCCTATAGCAATTCCCTAATTCTTCCAGCTCCTACTGTTGCGGCCTTTTTACCAGACTGCATCCTGCACGTGGATCAAAAGTGGTGGTGGCCTAAGCACCCCCAACCCTGACCCGGTTCCGGTGGGAAGATACGGCCAAAACGTCGGACCGGAACTGGTTCCGTTGGACGTTCCCATGTCATTTAAATCCTCAGCATTTTGCAGCCCTGCTTTCCAAAATGCAACAGGTACTGCCTTCTACTTCCCAGATTCGCGTGCCAGAGCAAGTGGCAAAGCCACGCAATGAGTGTTGTTGGATTGGACAATTTTGCAAAATCAACTTCAATTTGTTTGCGATCTGGTATCTGTCCGAAAGGACAATTTGTCCGCTAATCTGCCAAAATTGGTAGACTCACAAAGCACAAAACAGTGCTGCAGTTTGCTCATTGTACCTTAGCTATGCTGCCAAAGTCTGAGATCCATCAGGATTTCACCATCCTCTTTTTCACAAGCTAAATCGCCAGCCAGCGGCCAGTTCCCCCAGTTCTCGCCAAGCGACAGTTGTCTCATCGGGGAAGGCACAGGGGCAACATGGATGTCAACACATTGACGCCTCAGACGAAAAACACCCGCAGGAATTTCACTTCCAAACAAATTGCTCGGAGGAATTATGAAAGAAACGCAGAGAAGCATCAAGAATTCATAAGAATTCCAACAAAAACCTTTGAGAAACCCTAGCAGTGAAAGCATTGGCAAAAGCAGTGAAAACTAGCTTTGCACATATCCGAATTCAAAGGTTCGAAAGACATCAACACCTTTAGATCTCAATACGTCAAGGCTCTCTTGCTGTCAAAGGAGTGGTCTGCATCTGGCAGCGTGTCGGGCCTGCAGGTCAACTTGGACCATGAACTTCTTATCAAGTTCAAGGCGCCCCGAAAAACAAAAAATCTCGGATGGTAAAGTTGTGTACCATCTTTTAGATGATCTGCAAATCACCTGATTTTCGGTTTCAAAAAGTGTGCAGAAATTCCATCCCCGGTCATCATCATTGTGGCTGAGGTCATGACGTGCAATGCACATCTTTCGCCTTCTTCAGTGTCTGTGCCAACAACTGCCGGTAGGTTCCCGGTGTAGACCTGGTGCCGTTGATAGCCAACAAATATCCCAATGTGTGACGTGTGTATCTTCCCCCCCAGTATATAATTTGCGCAGAAATTCCTGTGTTTTTATTATTATTGTTAATATAAGCACGAATAACCGCCAACGTTTTTGGGTACCTAAAAATATTTCGAAAAAAATACAACATACCTTCTTTTTGAGTTCAAGATGGTGGATTCCCTCACCTCCCATATCCACACTTCCCAGCCTGTTACGATTGCCCCACACGGTGAAGACCTTCATCTTGGCTGCGCCCACCTTTCGCAGCGCCTGAAGCTGGAGAACTGGGGACTTCACATAATGGTTACACACTTAAAATGTCCATGGTTACTATTTTTACAGCAAAAAGATATAAACTATGATTCCACACCAAAAAAAAACAAGATGAGACAAAGATCTGTTTGTGGAGCTTGCTGTTTCTTCATAGGATCTTCCTGTTTGTCTATTCGGACAACCATCAAGGAAAAAGAGCAGTTTCAGTGAGGACTCGCCAGTCTTTCCGTCACCTCCATCTTCTGTGCCAAGAAGGAGGGGAACAGGACGATAGGACCTCAAAGATTGTTAAGGCTCGGTCAGCTCGCAATGAGATGCATTCACATGGCCAGGTGGACTTTCGGAAAAGTAAGCAGTGATATCTGATTTGGAACAACTAGGCCCTCAACTGAAGAGAACCATGGCAGAAACCTGGATATCATGACATTGAGACAGCCTTTTCAGGCTCTCCTTGAGAGTTTCTAACAGAATCACGAAAACACAACAACAATTCTTCGCACACCTGCTTGGGGAAGATGTTCAACAAGGATGCGTACAAGGCGATGCCCGCGCCCTTCCCGAAGCCCATAATCACCACCTCACCGGGACAACATGCTACGATCGAAATTTCTTCGGTGGCATTCTCAAAATTTTCAGGTATGATTTCGTGGAAATGTTGTAAATGCCAACGCCTTGTCCCAATCCAATCCATATTCACCCAACTTGGGTTCAATCGATTCCAACAAACAGCGGCCCAACAGCTCCACGTCATGCAGAAGGTCCAAATCCTGGCGTAAACTTTTCAATGCTGAAAACGGGAAAACCTGCCGAAAGTTACGACCAAAGTCGAGTGCTGTCGGATTTCCTGATTCTCAAAGCCCTGTCGATCTCGGAGATAGAAGGAGCCGTCAACCACTTCGGGCGACTTGAGAGAAAACTCAGCGAAAGCCTGGGGATTTGGTTGAATAGTGTGTCAATGGAGAAGCTGAGGAACACTTCATATTCATATCTAGTAAAGGACCTAGCATGCATTGTATTTCTATCAAACGGTGAGCTTTCCTTTGCTAATTGTCGACACTGCTTCCAAAGAAGGGAGTGCCGAAGGCATGCAGCATGTTGGAACGGAACAATCAGAGCTTCTTTGAGCTGTCATGGAGTTTTGCACCATAAAGAGATTCAAACTCTTCACAAAGATTGAAAGCTTCAACCGAAACGATGGCATCCACACCAAAAACCCATTGGTTTCAATGCTTGAAAGTTGAAACCTGCCAACCAACCCCAACTAAAAAAACAGATCAACTGTGATCAACTTATCAACTTCCCAAAAAACGTGGTAAGTCATAGGCTGATGGGATGACATGTCCATGCTGCCCACCTCGCCAGCTGGATGATCAGACCAAGCCAAGGAAACCAAGGCAGAGTTGCCAGCTTGGGCAGCAACGTCCTGCGAAACACATAGCGTTCCAATTGGAGAGATAGAAAAAAAAACACATTTTTTTTGGGGGGGTGGGGAGTTTGTTGTGATTTTTTGGTTGTTTTGTTTTTTGTTTTGTTTTGGAGGAGGGCAAGGGAATGGTTCTTGCGACCTTTTTGTTCAGTATAATTGTTGCAGGGAGTTTTTTGGGGGGAAGAATTGTTGGGTGGTAGATGCTTTGGGGATACCCTGTTGCATGAATTTGATGTCTTATGTATCAGTTGTCCCCCTGGAAAGAATGTTGCAGAATTTGTATGAATTTTGTAACATCTCCAACTCTGAGATGACCTTTAACAGATCTCAATGTTGAATATGTTTCAATTTCTCCACGCAACCAGTCCCGCATGGCTGCCACTTCGGACTTAGGATCATCTCCGATCCATACCAACAGGGCAGAGGGACTGGAGGTGTTGCCACCTGAAACCGTGAATCACAGCTCCCTGTGAGTTGGATCCGGATTTTTGTGAGACTGAGCTTCAGACCTTCGTAAGCAGTAGATAACGGACCCTGACAACACAGGGCATCACTGAAAAGAGCATTTTAGTCCAACCATGGTAGATCACATGTAAATTATCAGTAGATGGATATGATATGATATACATCCACATTCTGGTATCAAACATAAGACAACAACAACGACACACCATGAAAGCAGCTTGCTGCCTCAGGGCTCATGGCTGCCACAGACTGGTCAGTGAAGAGCAAGTTCCTGGGAAAGGGATCAAACAGCATCAACAGTAGAGGAAATTTAAAAGAATCGCCACCTCACGAGTTCAGACTTCTCTGCGAAGCATGAAAAGTTTGCGAGCAGCACCAGCGTAGCACTACGTTGGATGTAGCCAACCGTCACAGGTAACACGAGTCATAACCATGACACACACAAGGTTTGATGGTGATCATCAAGAAGCTAAGAAGGAACAGTTGGACCAATGACTTCCAAACGATTCACGTTGCTGTCCAAGGTTCAGCCAGTCGGACTTCAGCTTATCACGCTCGTCCTCCTCTCTCTTCTTGGCAGCCTCCTCTTCCTCACCAAAAACGGGTGAAGGATCAGACTCCAAATTTCTGAATACCTTCCAGGAACTGTTCCTATGGCTGAGCTATACCGGATATGAGGCTATAACCATATCTATACTGTATTATAATTTATACATGTCTCCTCATCTTATCATATGAATTTCTCACTTATGTGCACCAAGAGCAGACTACTTCAGCTTGTTTTCTCAGATCACACCTTCATCTTGGCTTGCTTCTCCATCTCAATCTTCTGTTCCTGATGAGACAGTGTCAGCTCCTCCTGAAGGGTGGGGAAGATGAGCACCACCTGCATCGCTACAGGAGAATCCAACAAAGCAGATCAATCCGGAAGTGGTTTTCCCAACTCATCTCTTGCACTCAACATTCCAGATGAGTTGGCTCATTATCATCTATGGCTCCCAAAAAACATTTTCTCATCCCCTCCAAAGAAAGCCCTCTGCCTGGGTATTGTCTGCTGCATCGGCTGCTCGAGAGAAAGCATCGCTGATGGCATCTTCGCCCACTTTGTACATCACGGTGTCCAGCACAAACTTGTTGGCACGTACCAACTTTGTCACCTGTGCTGTACCAAAAAGGAACCAACAAGAAACTGCCAGGAAATAACAAGAGGCTCCAGCTTTTGGAATCGACATGGGATCTTCCATAATCCTCTGCAAAAAGGCTGATACTTGCGACAAACGACTGCATAAAAATGTATAAGAGTGTTCATGTTCGTGCATAGAGCTGACATGGTTTGATAGAATGTCTTTTGGGGGTCCACAGTCAGGCTAATGACGGCTGTATCATTTGTGGCCAAACTACACAAGCTAGAAATGGATGACACCTTCAGCAGTAGTCTGAACAGAACGGTCCCCTATTTCACTCTTATCCGTCTGCATGTCCTCCACTTTTCCTCGCCCAGGGGCATTCTCCATGACCGCCATCATCTTTTTGGCGTTTCCAGACAAGGCATGGACCCACCTAGCAATGTTGAAGCCAACGATTCGACCACCCCAGGCTGCCAAAAGTGGTGGTGAGATCTCCAATGGCTGAGCCACACCATGGCCATAGACCACAATTTGGGCATCCTTGTCTCCTGTCCAAACCACCCTTGGTGAACGAAAGCAATGAGAAACCCTCCACAAACCACAAACCAGAAACCAGAGGCTTCAGATGCTGAAAAAATGAAATATGAACATTCACTTTCATACCCACAGCTACTCGCACCCATGGAAACCCCTGTCCTGACTGCAAGCAGTGGATAAGTTGTTCACAAGAATCTCTTGTAGCAATGCCATCCAACGCCAACTTGGGTAGCATTCGCTGATTTCGATCCCTCCAACGCAGCAGAGCCACCGCATCGGGGAAAACCTCTTCAGCTCCCATGGTCACCAACAACTCGCTGATACGTTCATACTGCTGACGCACCGTGGGAGGTGCAGCTGCACGGCTATCTACATCTGCCCAAGCAGATTTGGAGCCATACTCGCCCTTGGCCAAATTCTTTGGTGAGCCCGGCAAGGACAACATGCACAACGGCTTCAACTTCAACAACTTGCATAACTGCAGCAGGGCTGAACCCGAGGCTGATAAGTGTGCAGCATTCAGCAGCACTGAATCCCCAGGCTTCAACTTGGAGCCGAACTGCTCCAGCACCGTGTAGGCACAAACAATGGTAGGCGTCAAGCAAATCTGTTCAGGAGTTAGCTCATCTAGAATATCGTTGGGAATTCGCAACAAGTCTTCCTCTCCGCAGGTCCTTGTCAAATGCGCTCATTTCATGGGTCAGAACTTAGAACTCAAAAGAAAAAGTACTTTCAGCGATCATCCCCCCAAAAACCAACAGCCAGGTCTCAGTAGGGTCCGGGCTGTGCCAATTGGATGTGAGGAAGAGAACTTGGCCGGCTTCGGTAGCACCAACACAGGATCAGTGGCCTTCAAGTCTTCCACACGAGTGCCAGCCTGTTCTACTCGACCCACACCTGTGACGCCCAAACAAACTCCTGTCTTCTTCAAATCTGCATAAACCATGGACTCATCCACTGGAACGGCCAACATACGCACCAACACCTGGCCAGCTCAAATCTGCAAAGAACTTTGAGAGGAATCATGAATTATATTTGACATATTTGTTTGCCCCTTGGCTTCTTTGTGGATCATAAATCATCTCCGAAGCCTCAGCTTTTCTACTGGTTAAACGGGTTCTTTTGGGTGAAAAAATCAGAAAATTTGCCATCCCAAACTTCCACTCGCCCACACTTCCCATCACCTCATCGTGGTCAATGCTCTTCTTCAAAGGTCGAGGCTTCACCTGCACCTGCACAGCACCACCTAAGGCTTGGCCATAAGCATCCGTCTTAGGAGAGCCCAAGACATGTTGTACAGGACCTGGATGATTGATCCTTAGATTTTACCAAAAAAATCTGTTGGGAAACGAAAAAACGAAAGGGGAAGAGGTTCAAAAAAATGTGTTGCACATTAAGAGTGACTATGAGTGACCTACAAATTGCATCAAATTGCATGATCTGTGTTGCCTTCTGATGATTTAACATGAGAGGAACCATCCAGCCTTTTCAAGACTGTTTCCACATGGAAGATATAGTTTTTTTGGCTTTAGAGCAATGCTCTTATTGAAGTGGCACACTGTGACTGCTGTTTAACAAGGTTCTTCGTGGCCAGCTCTGATGCATTGAAGAGGTGGGTCTTCATAAAGTCCTTGTCAGTCAACACCTGGCGGAAAAGCACAGTTTTTTGTTGAGAAAACATGGCTGTTTCAGCAAGTTGAAACGAGTTGGAAGGTGCAACTCATTGAACTTGGAATTCGCCGAATTCGATGACTTTAGCACTTAGTAACTTAGGTTTTTTGGATCGTCATTCTAAGTTAGGATTGGTACTTCTGTTGTCTCAATGAAAGGCTTGTGGCGAGACACCATGGCTTGTTGATCTCTCTGACGAAGCCATTCAGCAAATCCTTCCTCATGAGTCTGGGTGCCCTGGATGATGCGATCCTGTAGACTGACGATGGCCTTCTCATCCTGTTCCTGCAGGACGTAGGAAGTCGTGGAGAGTTTGCGGGAACCAGCAGCCGCAGCCACCAGCAGCCGCAGCCACTATTGGTTTGCAAGTGTCTGACATTTCATGGGAGCAAATACTAGCAAATACTGTATGGTATGGAAGTTTAGTGTACATTATACATCATTACCATTACTGTATTTTCCTCTGAGTGGATACCTTTTGGATACCATTTGAAACAGCACTGCTCCAACTCCACCCAGCCAAGTTCCTTGGTTCGGGGCTCAAAATGGTGTCTGCCTCCTGCAAAGCCTTCCACAAATTCCTCCTCCGCGCTCTTTTCCGCGCGGCCCGTGGTGTCATAGCGCCGTCGCTTCTCGGTATCCGTCAGGACGTTGTAGGCTTTGTTCAGCAACTGGAACTTCTTGGGATCACCACCTTTGTCAGGATGCTCAGCTAGAACCTTGGCTCGAAATTTGGACCTGATCTCATGCAAGGTAGCATTGCGGTCCACTCCGATGAGCTGATAATAATCAGGTTCCGCCATGGCGCTTTGTCAGGCGACCGTACAAAACCGGTTGGAACGAACCTGTGACTTGGGCGAACCTGCCAGAAGTGATGACATGATGAGAAAACATCTCAACCCAGACTGGCCACCAGAAAACTCTTAGATCCTAAGCAAAGTGCTTACGAAAAAAACTTTCTGAATGTTTCTCACCACAACATCCAAGAGTCAGAAGAAGCCATTCCTAGTGCTTCAACTGTGTGCCCCAGAACAAAGCCTAGCAACTGAGTGACATCGCCTCACCTAAGGCTCAGACAATCAGAGTCTAGACCTCATCGCAATCAACTGAGACACCCCCACTTTTTCTTGGAAGAAAAAAAGATTGGACCTGATTCCTGATTTTATGTCTTCCCTACTGCACTTTTCCCTGATGGAGTTGGTGATATCGCTTCAACTGGAACGTCCAAATCATAGCTCAAAGATTTCCTCCAAATCCAAGGAACTCCGCACCAAAATCGATGGATGCTTGGTGTCCTTGGCAAGGCTCAGGGTTTTCCAAGTTTTCCTTTGCGACCAAAAACTCTGCGTCACACAAGCGACAAGCGGAAAGGTTTCATCGAAGTGAAGTTTTCCGTGGCTCCCGGCCGAAGCTCCATACCACAAGGCATCCACCAACTTGTCTTGATCTTCTGTGCACACCTGAAAGGGTTGTATCTTATGATGAATCTTATGGATATTCCCAACCCAAACACCATGTTGCACCAGTGATGGGATTCAAATTTATGCCTTTCAAAGATGCAGTGATGCCTACACTGGACCCTTGCAGGGTCAAGCCGTGGAAACCATCATTTTGGCCCCAAACCCCAAAAGCTGACCTGATATTCTGCGCCAATGTCCATGGCACAAGGTTTCTGCAACTCTGAATCCACATGATGCATGAAATGATGATACCAAACCAAGCACCCAAATTCAATTTCAAAAAACGCACCTGAAACTGCTTGTTTTAAGACACATGGGTTTTAAAATCAAATTGTCGGAACCAAAACAGATGAGCATTCATGGAAAAAATGGATTCATGCTTGTGGATGCATATGTTTTCTCTTTCCTTTGACTCAAAGGCTCCAGGTCAGTCGCTGTAGAAACAAAGCAATATGGCTTCACAATTGACATCAAAAAACTGAAATGCATGCTTACATATCTTCAAACAGCCGGATTCCAACACGAATTCGAAACATTCAAAGGTTCATGGTTTCCACTGCGGTCCCCAATGACACGCAAACCGCAAACCGGATTTTTTTTAAACTCCACTCTGCGAAGATTGCACAAGTCTCTCTGGACCCAGGTCCTTCCAAGTGAACATCACAAGCAATGGACAAGGAAGTCTGAAAACTAGGACATCAAAAAATGGAAATCCGCGAAACAAACCAATCGCAACAGTACACAAAAAAGAGAACTTCTCTGCTAAAACCGGCTGAGGTCCACAGAGATTCTTATAAAGACTTTTCTCTTGAGAACCAGAGAATGGTCCTAGTGCCCTTGGTCCCCAAAAAAAACCACCTGGATGCCTTCATGGGATTGACTTCTCTCAGCAAAACTTCCAGATGGTGCTCCAGCCTGGCTCCGACATCACACACAAGCCCTGATCAGACAGAACTTGGCACCGAATTCCCAAAAATCTTGGGAAATCTTTCAGCGAATCTCCTCGCGTTGGAAGTTTTTTGATTGATGTCTGCACCTGCTGCAGCATAGTCACGGATTTTTGCCTCAGATTCGCAAGAAAAAATTCTCTGCAGCAACCTTTTTTGGGTGGGAATTTCCTAGCAAAAGTCTTGAAATGTTATGTAATCTTTAATTCTTACAAGGTGAAGCTAATATTGCAAACAACAGCGATAACAAGCTCACTGGATCCTTGGGAGAAAATTGGAAAACATCTAGGAGTCTGGGACCCTTGGTGTCCCTCCAGTATGTCTGTGACCAAAACATGGAGACAATCATCAAACATTGTCTTGAACTCCAACACGATCTGTGCAAGCAAGAGGTGAACTGTCTGATCATCTATTTGGAACATAGGTCCATAGGTATTCTAACGTACGCGACTTGACAGGATCTTTGATTTCGGCTACATCGGCTTGAATATCAGCCGAAACAAGGGCTGGTCTGGACCTCGCTGCGCCGAGGAACGGGGCTGTAACTCACACAGTTCTCGAAGTTGAACCTCGATTTTCCGCAATTTCTTTCAGAACCGACTCAAAATATATACATATTCTGAATAATGAATAATAGATATTTCTGGGAAAGGAACAAACATATAAATACAAATAGAAATGATAACTATAGACAGAAACAAAAATCTATATCGAAATAAATTGTAGCTTGACGACTTGACAGGATAGATGATGTGATGCGCTATGAGTTGTACCCCAATATGTTGATGTAGCACTCCTTTACGAGTCTAGGCGCACGCCGTGAACTTCATTCTTTGCATCGATAACATCACAAGGTCTACTTTATGAAGCAAAGCAGCATCAAACACCCCGCCAAAACAAATCCAAAAACTCTGTAAACCCTCACCCCTATATTTGAAGTAAGAGTCCTTAAAGCTATTTCAGCTATTTGGGGAATAAAAGTAGAAGCAAAGGCAGGCAAGTGAAAAACCTGAAAAGCTTTCATGTAGGATGACTGGAATGAAACCAAGACATTGGAGTCTTTCAACCTCCAAAACTGGAACCGTTCCCGAAGCATCTACGACTGTAGAAAAGCCTCACCGGTGCTTGTGATCCGGACACCTAGATTTTTGAGATGATTGAAAAATGCTGTCAACATAATCCAGGAATCAAAAAAAAATACTTTTGGATCTTTGGAGTGTATGCAAATGACAGAGACACCTCAAAACTCCAGTACCTGCAAACCTTCTTAGCACTACCTGGCATTTTGCGGGCTGCAATCCTCGAAAAGAGATACTCTGACCGTGACATTTTGTCCGACCCTTCGCGAAAACAGGTGGGTATTTTTTTTGTTTTGTTTGAATTCCATGGGTTGTGTTACCATTGTGTTTTGTTCTTTTGGGTACCCACCTGCAGTCTATCAAAAAAAAACTATGTTGCCGGTGCCTTCCAATCAGGAGCACAATCAGGAGCACAATTAATTTTGTATTCCTTGCAAGCTCCATCTAAAGAATGCCTGACCCTTTCTGGAGGCAGCATCCCAAGTTGCACAGCTAGTTCCGCGAAGCCACTGTGATATTTTTGACCTCCCACGACCAATGCATCACTGTGTGCCAAGCTTGCTAGGTCCTGAAAGATTGCATTGATGGATTGCTGGGCATCAACTCCGGGTTTCTTCTTTCTGTCACTATGTACAGGTTCTGAAGTCGAAGTGACAGAATTTCTGCCCTTTTTTCGAAATTCATCTGCCAAGTACTTCTTCGCAAGGATGCTGTCTGACACAATGAAAGCGCTCCAAGTTCCATTGAAAAGTAAGGTACCAAGATTTTCGGCGCAGGCCAGAGCCGAAGAGATCACTGACATGTTCACCCGGTCGTTCTCAAAAGCCTGGGCAGTTTGGGTGCCCGAAATGAAGTTCGCTGGTCCCCTAAAATAGGATTCCAAATTCCATTTTTACAAAAACCCAAGAGAAAACACTTCTTAGAAACTTGAAGCTTCCAGTTTCGCAAACCCCACCTGGTCTCCAAGCCTGAGATGAATGCCCATCTGTGGTCCACTCACGGTTTTGTTTAAAGCCCAAACACTGTTGCCAGGTTTGAACATGAAACGATGAGCGCATCCTCTCAACGGAAGATCGTAGAATCCTTTGAATCCTTCGAATCCTTTTGCTGCAGATGAGGCCAAAAGAAGTTCAGGCTTCAAATTCGTTTGAAGTCCCAGGCACAACTTCTTGCTCTCCTTCACAGTCTTTACGATACGATCTGCTTCCCGTGTGGTGCGCGGATCGATGCTCTGTAGAGGAGCTTCATGTTGTAATGTTTTGCAACGATCTGCATATAGAGGGGAAGCCCTAGTATCGATCATTCCTGGGGCGAAGACAGTGCTTTGGATGTTGACACCAAATCGCTGCCAGTGAACTAAAAGCATGCGCTTAGTGATTATCGCTATCAGGAGTGCTGACACAAGACCTCTCTGCTGGTCTGCTATGCCTCCACAAAAATCCTCATCTGCACACTGCCAACGAAGGACGGCACAATCTGTCCGAAACCGGCAGCTGTTGTGAAACAACATGTACTCTCTCCAAACAGATTGCACGCCACAAACCTCTGCGCGCTTCTCGTACTTGGAGCTGAAAGTCCCAAGCTGATCGCAACCGTCCCCAGCTGTTGTGTTGAACCATGCCCGCATAGATCTATTGCTGACTTGAACTTTTTCTGTTCCTGGCGAAACACGAGAGGTTGCCGGTGACAGAGACAACAAACAGGACGCATCCTGCACATCTCTCTGACTCAAAGGCACAGGTTGAAGAAAGGGCACAGGTGCCTTTCCCGGCATGTCCTGCCCGTCCCTCCGACTTTGGGCCGAGTGGGGAAAGGGCGCTTGTGCCTTTAGTAGGAGATAGAAGCAAATGGCGGAAAGCAGCGCCATGGGCAATAGCAGAACTGAAATTTCCCGCTGGGTAAATGCATGCAGCTCGGTCATACAGGTCGTACAATTTGGAAGATTCTTCGAATTTAGTGCTATGTATACAAGGCATACATGTAGTTCCCGCGCGAGCCGGGGGCGGAAGTTTCAGAAGGGGAAAAAAACTGTATAGCAAAGAAAGAATTTGCCTATAGAATGCGAGCAAGGACCGACCAGCGCGATGCCCAAACCATTTCTTTGTTGTAGCCTTCTGCTGTTCCATGGTGGTGATGTGACCTGTTTTGATGTCATGAAGTTGCTTGCGGGGTGAGATGAAGTAATGTGGTTGGTTGTGAGGTGACGTCGGGTGAGCTACAGTGGTTAGTTGTGACGTGGCATGTCATGTCATGTCATTTGGTGCGATGTGATTGCTTGTGTTGTGTCATGTCACGTTTACTACTCCAGTACGGCTCTGCACTACAACGCACAAATGCAGCACTACTCTGTACTACAAAGTACCACTCCAGTACTACTCTGTACTACAAAGTACTACAACGTACTACTCCAGTACTACAAAGTACTACTCCACTACTAAGAATACTACAAATACTCCAGTACAACTCTGTACTACAAAAAACCAGAGTTCTCCAGAACTACTCCGTAGTGCAAAGTAGCACTCATGATTGATCCTTGACACATAATATGAAACGTCATTTACAATGCGCGGAGCATCAAGAGTCATCCTCCAACTTCACCAAATACTGCGCCTGCCACGCCGAAGAATCTCATGATTGATCCGCCTCACCCATGAAACGTCATTTACAATGCGCGAAACAACAGGAGTCATCGTGTCACTTCACCACATACTGCGCCTGCCACGCAAAATGAATCGCATCAGTGATCCGCCTCACACATGAAACGTCATTTGCAATCAGCGGAGCAAGTAAGGTCACCATTCAAACTAACCAAGTACTGCGCCTGCCCGCAAAATGAATCGCATGATTGATCCGCGTCACATATGAAACGTCATTTACAATCAGCGGAGCAAGTAAAGTCACCCTTCAAACTCACTCTGAGTTTAAAATTTGGGCGAGAAATCCCTCAATTGCTTCCGCCAAAATAAAGACGATTCGACCATGATCCGAGCATGATCCGACCATGAAATTGTCGTCTCGCACCCGCCGCTTCGGAGACCTGACTCGTTCCATCTTGGAGACGCATTTTGTATGCAAAAATAAAACATGTTGTGCTCCGGCTATCTCCCAAAATTGAACGAAATGCTGCGCCTTCAACGAAAAGTCACACTCCAACTTCACCAAATACTGCACCTGCCACGCAAAATGAATCTCATGATTGATCCGCCTCACCTGTGAAGCGTCACTTACAATGCGCGGAGCAACAAGAGTCACCCTCCAACTTCACCAAATTTAGTGCGCCTGCCACGCAAAATGAATGTCATGATTGATCCGCCTCACCTGTCATGCGTCATTTACAGCGAAAAGTCACCCTGCAACTTCACCAAATACTGCGCCTGCCAGGCAAAATGAATCTCATCATTGATCCGCCTCACACATGAAACGTCATTTATAATGCGCGGAGCAACTAAAGTCACCAGTCAAACTCACCAATACTGCGCCTGCCACGCCGTGATGAATCGCATGAGTGATCCGCGTAACATATGAAACGTCATTTCCAATGAGCGGAGCAACTAAAGTCACCATTCACACTCACCAAGTACTGCGCCAGCCACGCAAAATGAATCGCATGATTGATCCGCGTCACATATGAAACGTCATTTACAATGAGCGGAGCAAGTAAAGTCACCCTTCAAACTCACCAAGTACTGCGCCTGCCACGAAATTCTGAGTTCAAGATTTGGGCGAGAAATCCCTCAATTGCTTCTGCCAATATAAAGACGATTCGAGGACAGTCCGAGGATAATCCGACGATATCCGGGGATAATTCAAGGATAAAATCGTAATCTCGCACCCGCCGCTTCGGAGACCTGACTCGTCCCATCTTGGAGACGCATTTTGTATGAAAAAACAACATTTCGCGCTCCGGCCACCTTCCAAAATGTCACGAAATGCTGCGTCTGCCACGAACCGTCACCCTGCAACTTCACCAAATACTGCGCCTGCCACGAAAAGTCAGAGTCCACCTTGACCAAATATTGCGCCTGCCACCCAAACTGCATCAATTCTCTTGGCATCTTTTCTCTTGGCATCTATTCTCTCTGGCAGCTATTCTCTCTCGGCATCTATTCTCTCTCGGCATCTATTCTCTACGCATCTATTCTCTAGGCATCTATTCTCTAAGCATCTATTCTCTAAGCATCTATTCTCTAAGAATCTATTCTCTAAGCATCTATTCTCTAGGCATCTATTCTCTAAGCATCTATTCTCTAAGCATCTATTCTTTAAGAATCTATTCTCTAGGCATCTATTCTCTCTCCGCATCTATTCTCTCTTGGCATCTCTTCTCTACGCATCTATTCTCTACGCAACTATAGTCTAAGCATCTATTCTCTCTTATTTTTGACACTTCGTAACTCGGAAGTTTCTCATCTAAACTTTTTTTGATTATATCTTGATTCCTGTCACCTGGAACGTGTTTTGTTGCGAAACAAAAAAATACAGTTATAAGAACCGATCAAAACTCTAAATTTTGCTCTCCGTCCAAGCGAGCCACAGTCTTTGGTTCCTTGTTGACGCGGAGGTGGGGGTACGGTTGGTTCTGAGCCACAAAAAGGGCTGGCAGGTTGGTATTGTCAACCAGGCACCCATAACTGAACCTTTCTTCAAAGCCAATCCTCCAGAAAAACACTAAAAAGGATCTGAACCCAAAAGGGCTTGGTTGGTCAATAAATCTCCACTGCCACCCACTGTCCCAAATACTAATACTTGACTTCAAACACATGTGACCAGTTTGAAGGTTTTTGTCACCGCGTTTTCCTCTTCAAAGGGCCACCTGCGAGAATGCCGGTCTTCAACGGTGTCCTGGTCCACCAATGCCTACACCAAGGCAGCGTTTTCGACTCTAACATCCAACAGCTGCACCTTTTGCTAAATCAGATCCAATAGTCTTTTCTGCCAAAAAACCAAGCAAGTGCCTTTGGAAACTGTAGACAACTGAGCATGGGCTGTGGTTTGACCGTGAAAGATTGGAGACAAAGAATGGTAACACTGGAAAACTGAACTGAAAGAACCCCTTCAAAATGTTTCTGGCAGGCGGCATCCTATGCGAAACAAAATAGCAGGAATCGTCACTGGTTTGTGCCATGCGAAACAAAAAAACAAAAAAAGGTGATTGTCATGTCCCTGGAAGCTGGCACGAATCGCTGTTAAATGGCTTCGAACTCAAGCGAAAAAAAAGTGTACAAGGTATGAATGTGCAGAAACGCAGATTCAAAGTCAACTGCGCCTTTTGCCGTCACCAGTGGCAATTGACTGCTAACAATCCAAGCTGCCTGGCCTTCACAGCATCTCGTAGAAGTGCCTTGCCACAGTCAACTTGCTTCACATCTCGAGAAGAGAACGTGACTTATTCATCCCCATGTACAATGGAACAATCACCACTTATTTGATGAAAACGGAACCACTGGCGAAAACGCTGAGAAGTACGAGTATTTGCTCAAATGAGTTATGGACAAAATTTGGTACATTGCGAAAGGATGAGAAAGGACATCCACAAGTAGGGTGTGCCCCTATCGGTGCGGTTTTGCAGTGGCGGATCTTGTGCAAACTTTCTCAACGGCATCGTTTCAGAGTGGGCCCCTCTCTGTTTTGCAGTGATGGCAACCCCATGACCCTCTCAATACTACTTTGGTCATACCCAATTTTGTCCAATTCTCAAATGTATCTAGCCTTCGAAAAGGATGACTTGGCATAGTTGGCGGCGTGCAATACCTTTCAACATCTTTCAATTCCGGGCTTGGAAAAGCAAATGCCAAGAATCCTCACATCAACACCACCATCCCCCCTGGCCAGTTTGTGGTCTTTGTCCAACCAAATGGTTTAGATATGTTTTGACAGCTAAGGCAAACACCCCATCAACGTTCAAAAACATCATCTTGTGCCACTTGCCACTTGCAAACGTCACCTGCACTTGGAGGTTTGCTGCGTGAGTTCGTCACGAATGGAAACGAAATCGGGTCGCAGTTTAACCGGTTTTTTTGTGCCTGGAAAAAAAAAAAGGAAAAGATCTTCAGTGTCAGTGTATCAAAGTGATGACACCGCTCTTGTTTCATTGCAATCCAGAAGAAACATGAAAATATTCCAACGTCGTTGTTCCACTGAGAAAATTCCGACCAAAGTGGATTCTTTCAGCAACTCCCTTGGCCCCTAGACCAAACCACTCTTCTTCAAACTATCTCCTAGCCAAGGCACTGTCATAGTCGAGTGCAAAGAGTCACAAGTAGTCTTTTATAAAGACTTTTCTCTTGAGAACCAGAGAATGGTCCTAGTGCCCTTGGTCCCAAAAAAAAACCACCTGGATGCCCTCATGGGATTGACTTCTCTCAGCAAAACTTCCACACGACGGTGCTCCAGCCTTGCACCCCTGCTGCAACCAGCAAGCAAAGTAAAGCATAGTCACGGATTTTTGCCTCAGATTCGCAAGAAAAAATTCTCTGCAGCAACCTTTTTTGGGTGGGAATTTCCTAGCAAAAGTCTTGAAATGTTATGTAATCTTTGATTCTTACAAGGTGAAGCTAATATTGCAAACAACAGCGATAACAAGCTCACTGGATCCTTGGGAGAAATTGGAAAACATCTAGGAGTCTGGGACCCTTGGTGTCCCTCCAGTATGTCTGTGACCAAAACATGGAGACAATCATCAAACATTGTCTTGAACTTCAACACGATCTGTGTAAGCAAGAGGTGAACTGTCAGATCATCTATTTGGAACACAGCCATAGGTCCATAGGTATTCTAACGTACGCGACTTGACAGGATCTTTGATTTCGGCTACATCGGCTTGAATATCAGCCGACACAAGGGCTGGACTGGACCTCGCTGCGCCGAGGAACCGGGCTGGTTCACACAGTTCTCAAAGTTGAACCTCGATTTTCCGCAATTTCTTTCAGAACCGATTCAAAATATATACATATTCTGAATAATAGATATTTCTGGGAAAGGAACAAACATATAAATACAAATAGAAATGATAACTATAGACAGAAACAAAAATCTATATATATATATATAGAAATAAATCGGAGCTTGACGACTTGACAGGATAGATGATGTGATGCGCTGTGAGTTGTACCCCAATATGTTGATGTAACACTCCTTTACGAGTCTAGGCGCACGCCGTGAACTTCATTCTTTGCATCGATAACATCACAAGGTCTACTTTATGAAGCAAAGCAGCATCAAACACCCCCCCAAAACAAATCCAAAAAATCTGCAAACCCTCACCCCTATATTTGAAGTAAGAGTCCTTAAAGCTGTTTCAGCTATTTGGGGAATAAAAGTAGAAACAAAGGCAGGCAAGTGAAAAACCTGAAAAGCTTTCATGTAGGATGACTGGAATGAAACCAAGACATTGGAGTCTTTCAACCTCCAAAACTGGAACCGTTCCCGAAGCATCCACGACTGTAGAAAAGCCTCACCGGTGCTTGTGATCCGGACACCTAGATTTTTGAGATGATTGAAAAATGCTGTCAACATAATCCAGGAATCAAAAAAAAATACTTTTGGATCTTTGGAGTGTATGCAAATGACAGAGACACCTCAAAACTCCAGTACCTGCAAACCTTCTTAGCACTACCTGGCATTTTGCGGGCTGCAATCCTCGAAAAGAGATACTCTGACCGTGACATTTTGTCCGACCCTTCGCGAAAACAGGTGGGTATTTTTTTTGTTTTGTTTGAATTCCATGGGTTGTGTTACCATTGTGTTTTGTTCTTTTGGGTACCCACCTGCAGTCTATCAAAAAAAAACTATGTTGCCGGTGCCTTACAATTAGGGGCACAACCAATTTTGTATTCCTTGCAAGCTCCATCTAAAGAATGCCTGACCCTTTCTGGAGGGAGCATCCCAAGTTGCACAGCTAGTTCGGCGAAGCCACTGTGCGATTTTTGACCTCCCACGACCAATGCATCACTGTGTGCCAAGCTTGCTAGGTCCTGAAAGATTGCATTGATGGATTGCTGGGCATCAACTCCGGGTTTCTTCTTTCTGTCACTATGTACAGGTTCTGAAGTCGAAGTGACAGAATTTCTGCCCTTTTTTCGAAATTCATCTGCCAAGTACTTCTTCGCAAGGATGCTGTCTGACACAATGAAAGCGCTCCAAGTTCCATTGAAAAGTAAGGTACCAAGATTTTCGGCACAGGCCAGAGCCGAAGAGATCACTGACATGTTCACCCGGTCGTTCTTGCCAAAAGCCTGGGCAGTTTGGGTGCCCGAAATGAAGTTCGCTGGTCCCCTAAAATAGGATTCCAAATTCCATTTTTACAAAAACCCAAGAGAAAACACTTCTTAGAAACTTGAAACTTCGGCTTCCAGTTTCGCAAACCCCACCTGGTCTCCAAGCCTGAGATGAATGCCCATCTGTGGTCCACTCACGGTTTTGTTTAAAACCCAAACACTGTTGCCAGGTTTGAACATGAAACGATGAGCGCATCCTCTCAACGGAAGATCGTAGAATCCTTTGAATCCTTCGAATCCTTTTGCTGCAGATGAGGCCAAAAGAAGTTCAGGCTTCAAATTCGTTTGAAGTCCCAGGCACAACTTCTTGCTCTCCTTCACAGTCTTTACGATACGATCTGCTTCCCGTGTGGTGCGCGGATCGATCCTCCGTAGAGGAGCTTCATGTTGTAATCTTTTGCAACGATCTGCATAGAGAGGGGAAGCCCTAGTATCGATCATTCCTGGGGCGAAGACAAGGCTTGGGATGTTGACACCAAATCGCGTCCAGTGAACTAAAAGCATGCGCTTAGTGATTATCGCTATCAGGAGTGCTGACACAAGACCTCTCTGCTGGTCTGCTGTGCCTCCGCATGTATCTCCATCTACACACTGCCAACGAAGGACGGCACAATCTGTGCGAAACCGGCAGCTGTTGTGAAACAACATGTACTCTCTCCAAACAGATTGCACGCCACAAAGCTCTGCGCGCTTCTCGTACTTGGAGCTGAAAGTCCCAAGCTGATCGCAACCGTCCCCAGCTGTTGTGTTGAACCATGCCCGCATAGATCTATAGTCCGCATCCGGGTGGGTTTCATAGTGGTCCAGAGTCAGCTCCTTCCCTTGATTCTTGAAATTTCTAATTTTATTTGCTGCAAAATGTGTGAAAGTCGAACCGATGTCAAGGAATGAGTCCTTGTGATGAAGGTGCCTGGCGGCCTCAAGCACGACTACTTTCATTGCCATGCCACCAGCGACAAGAAATGTCACATTGGAGGGTTCACGCTTGCTCTCAGCCAGAATCTGAGCGACCAAACTGTCAACACTGAATTCTGCACCAACATCGCTGCCGCAAGTAGCCCGCTGTGGCACTTCGATGTAAGCAGAATACCCAAAAGCAATTTTCAGTTTTGACAATGGCCTTGGGCCGACCAAAACGACACGGCCTCGACCTCGAACAAGAGCCATAGCTTTTGCCATTTTTCCGCTATAAAGCAAATCCAGAAAACCTCTGAAGTGGTACCAGTGGCCGATTCCTTGATGAAGAGCATTCAACCGTTTTGTAAACTGACATTCGTGTCCTTGCAAGAACATGTGGACAGATTTTCTACTTTCAACGTCCAGCAGAAATTGCTTCAACCGTTTGCACATGATCCTGTTGAACGTTTGAAGATCAATGTTTTTGCCATGGGTTGTTCCAAAAGCACACATCCATTCGCCATCACCAAAGCGAACAAAAGAGAAGGGCTGGCTGTAGTCAGCAAGCCGGCTCAAAAACCATGCCCGTTTCTCTTCCAATGTGCCTGTGTAAACTTTGAACGCAGTGATTTTGCAACCAGGATGCTGAGTCAGAACCAATTGGTCATTCTGGGAAGGTTCAGTTGGCACCGACTTGGGCAAAGGAGTTGGTAAAACTCCTGCTCGGTCATTCTGGGAAGGTTCAGTTGGCACCGACTTGGGCAAAGGAGTTGGTAAAACTCCTGCTCTACTGAACTTTTGGGACAGGAATGATGGCAAAGGTGCCTGATTCAGCAACATCGAAATCAACGATAGCAACCCCAATGCAGCACAGGCAGTAAGGGCACCAAGCAGTTTAGCACAATGGACGGTTGCCACTGCCATGGAGCAGGTATTTTTCCCCAGACAGGTTTACCTGTAGGGTTCTATCTTAGAAAAAATGAGAATGGACACGCTGGTGGGCGCGCTGTGCTGTGTTGGGCGTGGATTTGGCTGGGCTTGGGCGGGATTGGGCGTGGTGGGCGCGCCGGGCTGGGTTAGGCACGGGGTTTGGCTCTGGTGTGTATGGCTTACATTGTACACGTCTTCTTCATGTCTTCATGATATCTTTGTGCTTATCTGCATGTGTATCTCAGATGTGTATCATGGGGCTTGAGCAAAACAAAGCCTGGCATCGGTGACTGAAGGAAACGTGGTTTGAGCAATTCCGTGTTCAAAAAGTGTGATGTGAGCGAACGAAATGGAAGCAAAAGGAGAGAAACGGCAGTAGCTTAAAAAGGACAGCATAGACAACAGTGCAGTTCTCTAACTACTACTTTACAGTTTCTGGCCCAGTCTCAAGCGCCGCTCTCCACCAGCGCTGCCGACTCCGCCTCCGCCAAGCAGCGCGCGAAGGCATCGCTCAGCCTTCCTCGGCAACTCGGATGCGGGTTCTTGGGTTTTTTTGCTTCTAACGGGCTACTTCTTAAGACCTTACTCATATAGCTATAATATGCAGCTGCACTTTTTTTCGACAAGTGAAATAGGAACCAATGGCAATATTTGCTTTGCAAGCCCCCCCAAACCTCAATTTTTCGAAGTCAAGGTTCCCGTGGATTCCTCCAGCACAGAAGCGCCGGAAGTCACCTGCGACAGCTGCGCCTCTGCCCCGAGTAGAAGTGAACCAACCACTCGCAGGAAAACCATGGGCGACGACAAATGGAAGAATGTTTTCAGAGACTTCTCTTGTAACTGCTTTGCGATGCAAAGAATATGTAAACAACATCTACGAAGGGAACTGCAACCCCATCAATGTCGGCTTCGACTTTCAAGACTTTCAACATCTTTGGTTTCAACAAATCACGCAGAGACTGAAATGTATCTGCTTTTACCTGCTATAATTTCCATCTCACATTTACAATCAGCTTACCAGGCACTTTTGGCAAATTCTAAACTTTTGCAATTCTAAGTCCTCTTTAGGAAACATCACTGCTTGGCTTAATCTGAATTCAAACCAAAGCTGTTTGGGCTGTTTTGCATTCCCATAGGCTCCCCACAAAGAAAACTTTCTCACTGCCATGCGTTGCTGCGTCCACCAGCAACAAAAAACCGTCACACCGACCCCGCCAATGGATCTTTTCCAAACAATGAGCCAATGAATCCTCACAAACGCTCCACCTGCAAGCAAAAACTTGGTTTTGCGGAAGGTTTGTTCTCGTTTGTTCATCGTCTTTTCCGTGTTTCTCCCTAGATCTCCTTTTCAAGCACACTGTGTCCAAAAAGCAAGCTAGCCAGGTATTTCTTCACCTTTGTGTCAACCTCTCTTGCCTCAAGGTGTCCGAGGGAAATTTTGACAAGTCGTTGGCAATCATTACAAATCTAGACTATGACTATGCATTATGTCACCCTGCTGCTGCCTTTCTGCCACTTTCTGCGCTTCGCACCACCAATTGCAACCAATTGATTCCTGAAGGATCTTCTGTTAGGTTTATTTTGGCCGAACCCCTATTTGGATATACTTTCTGTGATAATTGTACGTTTTTTGAAGGTCCGCGCGCTTTTTGCGGAACATTGACAAAACCAGTGATTCTAGACCCTTAGTAGTTGAGGGTATCAAAATCCCAAATCCAAGGTTCACAAAAATTCGACACCGAAAAACCAAATTTCAAAAATCCAAAACCCAGTATTCTCAGGCGGTGAAAAGGCAAGAGAAAGGAAACTCAAAAAAGAATCCACATGGTTGCGCTGCCAACAGCCCTGGGGAAACCCCCAAGAAAAAATAATCTGCATGGTCACAAACACAAGCAATTCCCTAGAAAGAGAAATAATCCACCAAAACCTCCATGGACCTCTGCCCTTTGCGACTTACCATAAATTAATCCGGGGAAATTGATCCCAGGAAATCAATCCAGTATGAAAGGGTATATCCTGGATTAATTTCTTAAGTTAGGGGATATGTTTTAAATTTGTTTGCAGGAAGCTTAGTATGGCTATGATATAAGCTCCTCAACGGAATATCAACGGTAACAAACGTAGAAGCACAAGCACCACACAAACGTATGCACCCGTACACGAATGACGTCGTGTCTGCACTCATCGTATATATGCAAACATGTAACAGGCGCGGAGACAACACTCAGCTAATCACTCATTGGTTTGAGTTTGAATTGTTTACGCGTATCTTAAAATAAGATGAGGTCAGCTGCTTCAGTTTCCTGGTCATGGTGCCATTCTACAAGTGCTGCATCTTATGGCACCCAAAAGTATGACAAGGTTAGGTGGGAAAGGGAATGTTTTTTTGGTAGCATCTGTAGCATGCAAGACTTTTTCATGCCTCTTGGGACTCATGGACCACTTGCACCACCTGTCATGTTGGTCATGGTTTGGGGATGTTTTTTTGGCTTCCGCAAAATTCAAGCATCCTTCACTTTTACCATCTTTCACTCCCAGGAATCACACCGTTTCACCAAACCGTCTCCTGGTGGAGCAAGTGTTGGGCAACTTGGGCCAACCGCAGTAACCTTCCATGAACAGCTGGCTGATGAAAAGCTCAACTTTTTAGACCCACTGGCTTTTTGTACACTTCGTTTTTAGATTTGGGTCAAAGATTTGGTACAAAAAGACAAAAGACAAAGTTGAAAGAGTTGAAAGAAAGGAATGTGGGAGAAATGTTGAAGTGGCTTCTGAGGTGTGTGATGCTGTGATGCTCTACACTGTCTCGTCCGAGAAATAGCTGGCCAGGCCTACATGACGAAGGCCCAGAGCAGACAGCTAGACAGCTCGTCCATTGTTTCCTGCCGGTGTCCATTTTTGAAACTGTCTTTCATCTGTGCACTTTTCCTTGCTTCTGCCTTTTTGCTTGATTTTTGCATGATTTTTACAGCTTTTTGTTTTGCAACGTCATTGCCTTGCCACAGCAACTATGTATCACGCAGTCGTCCGGTCTTTGACCTTCAAGACTTGCGTCTGTAGGCAATGATCCAGATTGTTTTGTTCCTCCAGATCAATCTTACCGTTGCTTGTGTCGTAGAGAATACGGTTTAGTGCGGGAATTCGTGGGTGCTGATTTGAAACCAGAACACACTTCGGGTTTAACATAGAAGCTGTTAAACAAAAAGTACCCACAGTGCAAATGGTAACATCAGCTTTGGCAAAATGCGCCATATCATCAATTTCCGGATTGTCCAAGTGCACTTGAAAGCCAACACGGTGATACTTCATGAAATCTGAAGGGCTATATGTTTGTTTCCGCCCTGCAAATGTACTGCTGAAAACGTGCACGCAAGAGTGGGGAAGGAAAGCCTGGACTTTTTGAGCCACTTGAATCCCTACCTCATCCGTGACGAACCGCTCTGGATGCATTTCCTGGCGCTGGCCGACATCACCACGCCGGGCGTGCAAAGCGATGTTGATGCCACACTTCTTGAAATGTGTCGCTGGTACTTTTTGAAGGCCCGAAATTTCACGCCATCTTTGTACAAAACTAGGCGTAAAAAGTGGGCCTGCACTTTGCGATCCTGTTCCAACCAAGAATATGTCCCTTGTTCCCTGCGAAATTTGGTCCAACCTTTGCTGCACTTCCGTGTCTCCACCTTCTTCACCCACACATGTCCCAAAGTGTAGTCGTTGCAATGGGGGACGAAGTTGATCGTAGTCGAAACCCAGCAAAACACTGAGCTGGCGGTGCTTCACTTTCTGGTATTCCTGCCTATCTAAAGGTTTCTCAATCAAGCCTCCAAAAGAGAAGGAGCGGCTCCACGCAAGGGCCAAGTTTTCAAGGACGGACAAAAGCCTCGATCCCAAACCGTCATGCATGACAAGAGAATAGATGACAGTTGTGCTATTCATCACGCAAAGTTTGCATGGGATGGCATCAATCGGTTGTGAAATGGGTGCACTTTCGGGCAACATGTATCCAGGAAGGCGTCCAAGATTGCGTTCACATTTGATTTTCCTGATGAATGATGAATCAGAAAATTCATAACCCGGGAACTGGATCAGACTTGCAATTTCCTGTTCGCCACTGACATTCTGTGAAATAGCGGAAGTTTTTGCACTGATGCCAAGCACCAATACCACTGCAAATATCATGAAAGGATATGAAAGGGGCCCGGTACAACGAAATGAACTCTGGGGACATCCCCAAAAGATGCTCGAGCCAAATGTTGAGGCCCAAAAAAAATATGTTAATATATGTATATACATGAATTGTGATATGATATTTGCATTTTTATTAAAAAAATGTAGACTTCAACATGGGTTTACACGTATATATAATATAGGTGCATGCATGCACCCAATATAGACATAAGTATACATATATGTGTAAATACGTATGTTTTTTTGGGATTCGTCCCGTGTTGTATTACAAATATGCGGTAGACTCTAGCTTTCTTTGGAAATATCATGTTGGTGATCCCCCCCATCTCTTCGGCAGAGCTGCTCGACCAACCAAGCAAAACGTTGATGACACAATTCACATTTCGAGATTCTGGGAGATCCAAGCCCATTCTTCTTCTCAAGTTCTAACAAGCGAGTATTGATTAACCACAGGATATAATTCTGCCGTTCCAGATCCACTTCCTTGCTTGACAAAAAGTCAAAATCGAGACTGGCCAATGCAATTTGTCAGACGCATGATTGAAAAGCTGCACATGTCCAAAAAATACCTGACAAGTATCAATCTACTTTTCTGAAATTCGCCATCCACTCCTTTAAAGAAAACCAACCAACTAAAATCCCACTGCTTCCAAGCAGAAGTTGCTCCGCTGCCTCCACGCAGACTTTCTACAACTGAGGTGGTTTAGCCAACCACCTAAACAGAAGACAAAGAAACGTGTAGAAAATCTGAGTTTTTTTCACAGAAAAAGATCTGATCGAGGAGTATGCGGTGCAACATCTGTGAGTTTGCCCTGTGTCGACTTGTTGGGATCCCAAAAATGATGTTGGAAAACCGTGTCAATATCACTTCATTGCACCCATGCTTTCCAGTTACCTGCAACATTGGCGAAGATAAGAAAAAAGAATATCAAACCGCCAAAAAAAAACACACATTTCGCACCCCTTCCTTTGGGGAACCCAAAACCCAAACCGGCCACGCTAAGCAAGCTGAAAGGGCAAGAGAGTTTGGATGGAATCTAAAGCCAAAAGGGAATCCCCAAATGCACAAACAAAAACAGATTGCGTTTTGAATGTCCATAATTCATCTCAAAAAGTAAGTCATCAAACATAAACAAAAAAAATGAATGAATCATCGCAAACTACTACAGTAATTGACACAGAACCCAAGCAACAAAAAATATCTCCAACTCACCCAACCAACACCAAACCGCCCCATCCTCAAGTGCCATGCTTGTCTTTCCGTTTCATTTTCCCAGACCTGTGCTTTGACCCAGGGATGCCGATGCCAAAGAACCGATAGGGCAGTGAGGTCGTAACTCATGAGGCTTCAAGAGTCGGTTGGAGATGGAAGTAAAGAAATCCAGCCAACATTGGTACACTTGGCCGGGGTTGTTTTCTGCTTTTTTTACCAAAAATCATGTGGACATTTTGAGGGGAACTGGAATCTGGATATGCCTGTTTTGGAAGCTTGAAAAAAAAAAACAGGGAACCATGATGAGGGTCTTTAGAAAGTGAAAATACACTCATCTTCGTCTCCAGTTCGATGGTCAAATATTAAAAAATAGGTGCTCGACAACGACACTCCTTGAATTCAAGGAATCTTCTGAGCTTCGTACCACAGTAATGTCCCCAACTTTATAGACCTCTCAGCAAATGTTCTCAGAAAAAAACTGCAAGTCAAAGCTGGACTTCATCATGGATCTCCCCTCATGGGTGCACTCACCCTTTCAAAGAAGCCAGAACAGGGTTTTTGGATACTACTCACTGCTTACATACATACTTTAGATTTTGGTGGTGCGGGCCTGATTTCGTGAGCATCCACCAATGACAACCACCAGGTCTGAGAAGTTTTGAAAGCGTGACGCCTGGCGTGTGAGAAAAAAAGGGATGGGGTGAAGGCCTTCACGTTGTGGACAAGTTGTGTATCATTTGTAGCTATGCATATGTAACGAATATATAGGGAGATGTACCATAAAATATGTAAACATTCCTTCTGAGAAGTATATTTATGTACATATATATGTGTGTATATGTGTATTTACATACCTATGTAAAATGGATGAGCGCTGGTCTTATGCCAGCTTGTCAAAAAAAATGGATGAGTACCGGTCTTATGCTGGCTTGTCATAAAAATGGATGAGTACCGGTCTTATGCTGGCTTGTCATAAAAATGGATGAGTACCGGTCTTAT
>DF241558.1:0-72279 GCA_000507305.1 Breviolum minutum Mf 1.05b.01 | reverse complement strand
GAATTAAAAATAGCAAGAAAATACTTATTTTTTAAAGAAAATGTTCATCACGAAATGGAAATGGATGGGCATACTATTGTATTCGAAAATGGAAGTATAAGCACCGCAATAAAGAAGTATGATAGATTAGTGTATGATATGTTTTGGGAGCATTGTGGATTTTCAAAAGATTTTTCAAAAGAAATTGAGACTTCTCCATTGAATAGACTTTCGTTTTGTAAAGTTGATTGTCAGAAAATCACTATAACAATGACAATGAACAACAAATGGAACCATTGGTTTCTCAATTTGTTTAGAGATATTTTTTAATCTAGTATTAATATATAATGGGGTCATCAAGTAGTAAGAAAGAAACCAGTCATATTGATAGAATAAAAGATATAAATGAGGATGAGTTAGACTTATCTAACATAGATAGACTACAAATTAAGGCGTTGAAAGAGTTGAATGAAAAGATAATCAAAATGGAAAAGGAAAAGTCTGATAAAATCTATTATCGTTTGCCTGCTATAACTCTATGTCAACAATCGTTGTTTTAGATTGATTATATTATTTAATATAATATCATTAATCTTTTTGAAGTGAGTTTATGTAGTCTTGATGTTTTTTACACCTTTCGTGCCTTTTTAGGTTGTGTGTTTGAACGATTGCACCACACTCACAAATTGTAGTTTGCTCTTGCTTCTCTCTCAATTTTTCTCTGTTTTCATCTCTCCATCGTTGATGGTTATGTCTAACCGTATCTCTATTATTAGCAACCCAATTCTTTACAGCATTGTCTGCTTTTTCCTTGTTTCTACTTTTCCATTCTTTGTTTTTTTCAAGGTAATATTCTTTGTTGTTATTATACCTTTCTTTCTTCTGATTTAGTATATCCTCTTTGTGATTATAATAGTAATCAATTGCCATTTGTGATTGTTCATCACTTGTTGAATAAGAGCGTATTTTGTTTAGCGATGCTTTATGTTCTTCAATAAGTTCCCTTTCTCTTTTTCTTGCTTCCATTGAGTTTTCAAAACTACCAGTCTCTAACCATATCATATCAAAATTATCCCATCCGTCATTATCACGAATAAATTTATATAAAGGTAGATTATAATTTTTATCTTTTGGATTATTACAAATTCTTTTATGACATCCTTTTCTTGTTTTAAAATCAGTGGTGTGTCCAATATACATATTTTCTATATTAGTGTCTCTACTTACTATTTTGTAAAAATAAGTTTTAGAGTAATCTATGTTCCTTCGTGGCATAAGGCGGTATATAGTATTATAATAAGTTATTCTTTATAGTGCTTTTTGACTATTATCTATGTGTATCTCTTTTTCCATACGAACCATAAATACCTTATTCACATCACTCTCACGAAGCTTTACAAACAAAAATGAATAAGGCTTATCCTCCGTTGCTAGCTTATAGATTTGATACACTGTATTTTTATCTACTAGTGCTGACTGTTCTTGAACAAAAGCATCTACCTCTGCCATATTCTTCAACTTAAAGATGTATAGACTACTACTATTTAAACGGACTATAGGAGCTAGAGCATTATACTTTTGTGTGGCTGTTATGACTGATAATCCAAAGTGTCTTGATTTTGTATATAGTCCGTGAAGTATTTTACTATATCTCATGAAGGTCTTGTCTTCTGCAAAATCGTCTATTATCAATAAGCAACTAAAAAGTTTTTTCATACCCTGTTTTTTCTGATACTCTATTACCTTGTGTTGTGTGTCTATTATCTTCTCTAGACTTGGAGCGTCATACTCATCAAATAAAAACTGTTCTTTTTTGTTATCTACTTTTAAATCTTTTTCTATGTATTTTATCACTTCTCTATAAGCCTCATCAATGTGGGCTGTTGGACTTACAATATATATCCTTTCGAAGCATCCACGATAAACTTTTAATACAAGGTTTTGTATTAATATACCCTTACCACCCTGACTAGCACTAACTACAATACTACGAAATGGTAGTTTATCAGCCATTTCATAATCGCTTTGTTTAAATTCATACTGTCTAACATTGATAGGTTCAATTATAGGCGCAGATTTTTTATTCATTATAATTATTTAGAAATTGAATTATACTTATTAATATTGATGATAACTTCATAGCACAGAATAGGGACAGGAAGTAATTGTCATCAATCCTCATAAGAAGTAATTAGTTTGTCTCCCTTCTGAGAAGTCAGATTTCAAAGACGAAAACAGTGGTTCAGTGAATTCAGCAATCAAGTCTTACGGAAGTAGAAGCCTTCTAAAAATCCCCTGTGCTAAAAGGTATAATTAGATTTTATGTATTAAAGTATTATCTAATTATATTAATATGACGGTAGCAGAAATGGACATGTATATTCAATCAATAGATAATATGGAACAAAGATGTATTAATGATAGTGTTTATCCAAAAGTAAGGAGTAATAGATGTAAAGCATTATGTTATATTATCTCTGAACTCACTAAAGAATGTATAAGATATTTTAAAATATCAACTAATAATAATGCCACCAAAAGCAAAGCCAAAGAGTAAAACAAAAATCAGTAAGAAACCCATACCTGAAGATTTTGAGTTGAGCAGTGATGAAGAAACTAAAGTAGTAAGGCTTAATGAAGACCAAAGAATGAAGAGTAAGGATATTTGTTTTAATTGTCCCCACTGCAGTGGTAAATTAATATTACAAAATTCTATAGAGATAAACCCTAAAGGTGTGAAGTGTAGGTGTAATGGTTGCTCATTCAAGTTGAGTAGGAATGACAAAACCGTCAATGTAAGTAGAGATGATAACGGAGAGATAAAGTTAGATAGTGAAGACCATTCGATAAGCTTCTCATTCAATAGGATTACTACCCCAGAAACGGATGAAGAGAAGAGAAAGTATGAGATGATACAAGATGTTATGGGAACACCTCGTAGTAAGCCATTCTTAAGGGTAGAAGATACCTAAAGAGTAGAATTTTATGAAGAGAAGTTTTATAAATAAATATTTAATAAAATAAATATCTATCTAGTTATTTATATATAGGATGGTAGAGATAGAGAGTGAAAATGAAACTACTAAACTTTCAAGTAAGATTAATGTATTGAACAAAAATGTCAAGACTTTGATTTTTTCTATTGATAAGTTGATGGAAAAGCTAGACAATACAAAACCTGTAGAGAAAACCCCTGAAGAGGAGAAAGAAAGGATAGACAAAATCTTTGAGAAAAAACAGATAGGGCGCCCATCTGGGACATTTGATACTAAAAGGGTACAATACCTGAGGATGTTAAACGAGAGCAAAATCAAGCAACCAAAGCAACAAACACTAGAATACTACGGTATTGACAAGCAGGGTGACAAGTATGTTCTTTTTAATTAGTGTTTTCACCAAATTTTCTATGAAAATTATTTTGTGAAAATGCTTGAGTTTTAGAGCAAAGTCGGGGTGTGATTTTGGCAAAGTCGGAGTATGATTTTGGTAAAGTCGGAGTATGATTTTGGTAAAGTCGGAGTGTGATTTTGGTAAAGTCGGGGTATGATTTAGGTAAAGTCGGGGTCTGATTTTGAATAAATAATATCATATGCTACATTACTTACTATTCTATAGGGTAATATTTCTTGCTGTTGTTTGCTTCTGGGGTGCTGTTGGGAGGGCTCTTCTGCTTTGTTTTATGTATATGCTTGTATGTATTGCGTCTGCTTTGTTTTACGTAGATGCTTGTATGTGTGCTTCTGCTTTGTATTGTGTAGATGCTTGTATGTAATGCGTCCGCTTTGTTTTATGTAGGTGTTTGTATGTAAGTTTGTATGTATGCTGGGGCGGGGGGTATGTGCATTGGCTGGGGCGCGCCCCCCTCTAAGTAAAAGAAATTAAGGCAAAATTACTACTATGTTGAAGGCATTGATGGACCGTATTTGCGGTTTGAGTTGCTAAAAATTTGAAAGGGTGGCTAAGCAACCTTGCAGTGTATCGCAAACATGGGGCAGCACCATGACTTGCATGCCGCCGGTGACCCATCAAAGACCACCACATTTACAAGTTTATAAACATGGTTGTCTCAGTTCAGTAGCTTATAAGCAGATGACGCATGTTGTTCTTCATGTCCAGCTTGCACTTCGCCTTAGACTGTGTCGCGAGCCATGGCTCCGAAAAAAACATTGAAGAAAGCCGCGAAGAAGAAGCCGGCGAAGAAAGCAGCTGCACCAGCCTCTGGTCCCCAAACCAAAGGTCGCAGTGATTTCACGAGCGAAGTTTTCGAGGCTTCGAAGGCAGTACCCCTCGGCGGCGTGCCTGCTGCGCAGTGTGATGGAGCACATGCCGGAGTTCCTGCTTCTGTAGGCCTTCAGACGATTTGGAAGACTGCCTTGAAAAAGACATATGATGCAAAGGTGGCAAATGCATGGACGAAGAATGATTGCATCAAGGGCAAGCCGAGCTGTATGCACTTGGCCAACAATCTTCATCGGATGTATGACCACAACAACAAAGAGAAAGATGATGACACTAACATGGTGGCATTTCTGCCAACCAACGACATACTGGAAAAAGTCCCATCACCTGACACTGGTGAGCCCTTTGAAGCTTTTCTTCTGGCACGAGGACGCGAAGCTCGAGAAGCCGTGCAAAGTTTCCTGGTGACAGCGTGCGCAAAGCATGGCTTGTTCAAAAGCGAGGAAGAGGACGTGTTTGAGATTGGCAAGGAGCCTGTGCTCATGACCATCTTGAAGACATGCCCGGAGAGCTTGGACAAGGTGGTGGCAAATTTGAAGGAGAAGGAGTTCGACTACGATGAGGTGAAGACACTTTCGCTACTGTCACACAACGGTAGTGCTACAAATGCGGACTACAACTGCATCACAAAGGCTGGCATTGAGGACGAGGTCAAACGTGTTGCCAACCTTGGAGACGTAAAAATAGCGGCTTTGATTGATGCTCCGGCTGGAGGAAAGTTTATGGGACCGCCTTGGCTCTATGATGGCGCGGACAAGTATGTCAAGGTGCATGTCTCCGGGGTAGTCCATTGGTTCAACTTGAGGGTGCGAGCGTGTCGGCTTCTACGACATCGACACCTTGGTGGGTTGCCAAACAGAAATGAAGACGATGAGTGCGCCTCTCCAGACATGACCATGTCCGAGGAAGAACGCTTGCGAACAGCTCCCCTGGCTTGGGAGTTGTCCAGCACGCAATTAAAGGAAAGTGCTTGACGTATAGAGCTGTTTCACCATGTCAGCAGTCTGGAGACTCATGAAAAAGTGGAGACGGACTGGTCAAGCTTTGAATTCTACGAACCTAGCCATGCCCAGTTTCAGGTGTAAGAAGGGGTGGGATAGTCCTTTTAGGGGGGTATAGGACAACTTAAGTTCTATAAGGATGGCCTTGCCCCTGTCCCGCCCTTAAGATAGATTTTGGGGTATTGTACCCATAAATTTGTGTGGGTTATACCCCACATATGGCCCTCGGACCTATGGACCAGAAGACAGGCAAGGTCACCTCTAACTCTTACTGTGCCCGACTCATCATGAATTATGAATGATCCATATGTTTGCCCCAGTGAACCTTTCAGGAATCTGTTTGCTATAAATTCCCCGTTTGATTCACATATCATATATCAACGTTCCCATTTCGCAAGACATGTGAGCAGCATGTTCTTGTCCCCGGTGCAGGTGCATCCTGTTTGTGGCACGAATTTCCTGTCTGCTGAGTTGGTGGTGAATCAGTCATTGGAAGATGGAACAATGCAGGTCCAAAGGGGCCCGTGTTACGGCGTGCGGTACAACGGTCATTGTCAGCGTCCTCATCATGGCTGTCCTCATCGTTTTTATATGTTTTTAGTGTCCTTATCATGAGTATTGTATAGTTTGTGATCAATATTTGATCAACAGTAGCATATTGAAGAAACTTTGACACGAGATGCCCAGCTCAAAAGTGGCGCCAGTACAGTAGTCCAAAGGTTGCATGGTGACTTCCAGAGATCTCAGCCACGTTTCCAGCTTGAAATCGTCTCTATGAGGTGCTGGTAAACATTTTGGTGCAAAACTTGCCTTTGTACTGGGGATTGCCGAAACATAAACTCAGCAGCTTGGCGAGCCGAGACAATGGGTTTTCTTGAGGATGTTTGTTGAGGAAATTGAAATGCGGAACATATGCACAATGTTTTGTTTAAAAGGTGAAACTAAGTAGATACGAGCATCAAAGAGTAAGATCATAGTCAAAGTCGGGACAAAAACACAGAATTTGATATGATGATCATTGTGACTATGATAGTGTAGTATAAAATGATCAGCAACTATCAGCTTGGATCAGCTTTATCGTTCTCACTGCTTCACCCTCCATTTGTTTGTCATTTGTCTCTCAGGCCGACTACTTCACAACATGCTGGTGACCTACCTCCTTTCAGAAGCACATTCGGGTTTGGACTTGCCATGGTCGATGCATCGCCTATTTCCCAAGATCCTGGGAGGAGCTTATCGCCATGAGTTTCATCATCACAGGACAGGAAGCCACACATCCAGGTGTTGGTAGTCGAGTGGTTGTTTGGAAGCGCCCCTTTGTTTGTTAATCATCCCCATGTTGATCCATTTTGGGCAAATTCATGAATATAGGGTTCTAACGCAACTCTAGGTCTTTCAATTCTGCAGATGAATGCAAATGCCGAAAGACCGAACAATACCGCAGAGAACTACAAACCCAACTCTCCAGAATTTCAGGGCACCCAATTTTGAGATAATTGCACCCGTATTCCTTTAACAATCTTTGCCACGTTTATCAATGTTTATTGATACTTATGCGTTCCAGATCCAGGAGGGATTGTTGCTTCCACCAGTTCTTCTGCTACTTGGATGATTTCTTCGGCTACATGCCCCCAAAGGCTGCGGATGCTTAGAGGGAGTTCATGACAGAGTCAGCTGGACCCCTTGGCCTTGACACATTGGCGTCAAGACCTTCCAAAGCCATGTAGGAAGTATACGCGAGGCATTGAAACCAAATTGTGTACAGGCATTCTCGGTATGATGAGGATCGTCATCTGCTGAACTTTGCAGCTTGCCTCCGTTTGGAGACATTATGCCAACGTGTTACCATAGCAAAAGTGGACCGATGCATTGGTGCAAAAGCCATACATTTCACAACCATTTTTCAAGTTGGGTTCCAATATGTTGAAAGCGCAATGTGAATCGCGATCCATCAGATTCTCACTGCAGAGCTTTGGCAGACCCTTCATCCGGGCAGTATTATTTGGTGGATTATTGTGAGCGAACGATTTCACAACCCCACCCGACCGAGCCCTGTAAATGGTACGTTAGAATCTGGGAACTTGTCACAGAATTCGGGGAACATTTTAGGATGGTGAATTCTGCTATCGTTCACCCATATCATTGAACCTAAAGGGTGATGTTCAAAACGAAGTTGCTCAAAACCCGACAGTTTTGGGCTGCTTTTTGAAAAGGGGGCTTTGGGACTCTGTGGCAACACAAAGCATCATCAAGCTACAAAACCGAGCTATAGACTCATCTAGTGTTTACATAAGTTGGATACAAAGCATCAAAGTGGATTGTACATGAGGTGTGTGTGTGTGTGTGCATGTACCTCTTGTATGCAATCAACATCGCTATGATATGACATGACTACATATCCACATTTGTTGTATAGGTAGTTGGTGCTACATGTTTGTTTTGTTATAATTATATAATATATATAATATTCATATATACACATATTATAATTACATAATGTGTTCATTGTATAAATATGGGTTGATATATCTTGTGATGATTATGCATCAATGTTCTACATGTCATTATTATATTTTTTTGTATAGATATTATATATGATAACGATATTCTATACAACTATATCATAGATACATTGCATATAAATCATATGCAGATGTTTGTATATTTACATGTTAGGTACGAGTATATACAGGATGTATATATTTGATGCTTGAAGGAAACATGCTTTTTGTTGTGTTTAGAAGCATATTGTGTTATACCAATGCGTCTATCATTTGTAGAGAGCATAGATCTTCCAGGCAGCCGGCGTCCTGCTGAGACCTACGATCTCATGGATGGTGAGGCAAAGGCGCGGATTCGCATGGCCCTCCATGGAGGGGGTTATACATCGCAATAGGTAGTTGTAGGTATGCGGGCAATGATGTACACTTGTTGAAATGAGGTTGATGAAGATCTTAAGAGTCAATTGCTGTATATTCCTGTACTAGTTGTTCCGTTACATGGATTCTATTTGAAGGTTGGTTGTGCAATTCCACAATTTGAAAAATGGGTGGCATCCAGATTTGAGAAACACGGGGATAGTGCATGGACGTAAGGCACAGATGCACAAACTCACGGATGACGGGTATCGGGGTACCATTTGAACCAATGGGGAGTGGTGCAACCAGTTTGAGAACCAACACCCCAAGTCTTCTGTATGGACATGGTTGTGTCAGAAGATTAGTTCTGCTTGCATTTGTGCCAGCAGCAGTTTCTCCAGTAAAGTGTTGATGCTTTATCTATATGGAGAAAATGGCTTCGTATCATGTGCCAGTACAGGAAAAGAGACCCCACCTCAGAGAAGATTGGTATGGCCGCTACACATATGACACACACTTACACACATACACTCAAAAGGGGAAGTGTAACACATTTTTGGTCCAGCTTGACAAACGAATACTGGTCAAGCTGGACAAATCCCTTGGTATACACTGAAAGGGTGGCCCTTTCCAAGCTGAATGTGTTTCTAGCACCATGTGGCCAGTTTGCCCTGTTGAGATATGTCACCATTTTCGGGTTGCATCTCGTCATTCTTCGGGAGCGTCACATTGTGCTATCAGGACAAGTACAGTAGCATCACTACTTCGCCTGGCAGTCACAGTTGACTGGGAGGATATTGACCTGTTTCAAGATTCCCAACACGACAACGAAATGCAACAAGACACACAACAAGAGAATGAATTTGCGTAATTTCTTCCCGCTGATCAGTCAAGTGAAGTTACCTTCGTAAGGGCAATAAGCGTTTGCGTTTTTTTTGCAGAGGCGACCGCAGAGATCCACAGTGCTGGAGTTGATGTAGATCAACATCCCTTGGAGGTCACATCCATGGGGAGATTGGCCCAAAGGAAGATGTTTCATAAAGGACCACAGATGGTGAGATGGCTAGATCTGACCAAGTGAATTTTGATGAGGTTTGGTCAAGTAGACAAGCTAGATCGGTTCTTTTTCTGTGTAGCTACGTGTAGCCAATGCATGCCATGTTTTCCATAGCATCTATGCAGTCTATCCATATATAATCATATATCATATGTATATATATATATATATTTACAGTTACACACACAATTTGTTGTGGAAACTCCCAAACGGGTTTGCGTGTGCATCGGTTTGTAGCTGAAATCGTGGTAATCCAAATCGTGATGATCCATTTCTGATGGCACCGATCACACTATACAGTAGATCTACGCATGCCTTCTGCACCAGAGGTGGGTTCCAACAACCTTCAAATCTATATTAACAACTTCTGTTACACGAGGTAGTTCGAGCATGTTGGAACAGCATGTATGCCACAAATGTTCAGTTTTGGCTCAAAATATTTTCATTGATCTGCAAATTGTTGCATCAATCCTTTTTGTCACTCACTCTACGACCATGGGCTGCGTTGCCAGTGATCAAGCTGCTGAGCCAGTGGCCACTGTGGCTCTTGAGCTGCCAGTGGCCGGCTCCGTGGAACACTCAACAGGTTCTGCACCAAGAAAAGCAAAGGCTGCGAAGAAGAAATGTGCCGGCAAAGCAGGCATTTCCAGTGATGACTGGGTCGGCTTGGCGTTGGTTCACAGGACGCTTTAACAACAGACCGGCGGTCCTTGCATGAAATAATCATGTGGAGGTTTGTGACCAAGACTGACCGTGGCTGATTGGCTGAATCCAGTCTAGGGTGACTTAGGCATAGTGCGCAGCAGTCTCTTGATCGAGCTGTTGACGAGTTGTTTAGTGCAGCTGAAGCTTGCTGGCGCTTTTTTTGCAGTTCCATGTCATGGCGTGAGGAGACGAGAGTGTCAATTTGAGCAAAGTTTGAATGTACAGTTCTGATCTTGGATTTGCTTTGGCAGGGTTTCGTGGCAATTCCATGCATCTTGCATTTTTCTACATGGTCGCCCATGATTATTCTACATACCTATTATCTCATAGCAAGAACATGCAATAGTATCCTTGCCCAAAGGAAATACATCCAAGCACCGCTTCGTGAACGGTAATATCTTTGCGAGGTGAACAGCATGACTATTTGCGCATTTGCAATGAACAGATGTTTACTTTGCGCCGTTGCACAGAATGTCCAGTTCTGCCGTCAGACGCTGAACGCTGCTGAACAAAATATGAAGGCAAGTGTTTTGTGGTCACGTCACCCAGTGTATTTAACTACCATGAATTACCCCTTACAAGCATCGTGGGATAGAATTGCGAAATCCATCGACATCGCATACGTTGGGCCACCCCTTCATAAGGTCATGGATTTGGGAACTGCAATTGGATGTATCAGCTTCCAGGTTTTCGCATCTGAAAATCCACCAACAGCGGTCCTGTTTGATGAGACCGAAGAGGTACTTCAGCTGTTCTGCCTTGGACGACAATGGAGTTGGGGTAAGCCCAGGAATAGGACGAATAGGACATGCGTGTGAATCAAGAGGCGTTCCTCTTGAAGTTAGAGTAAGAGGGTGACATTGACATGGTTTGAATTTATGGAAGGGTTGATTCTTTTAGCTTAGATTGGCAGCTTGATTTATTTCCTTGATTTCATGATTTCAACGTTTCAACATGTTCTATGACTGTACTTGGATCTTCGGTTCAGCTCTTCTAGGAAAAGGAACGCCGGAAAAATCTTTCCACAACACTTCTTTGTGATATGTGTGGGATTCCTTAAACCAAACCTGTTCCAATCTCTCTGTACAGTTGCTGGCAATGTGCAAATACTCAACCTGACCTCTCCCATGCAACATCCAGATGCCTTGGCAGCTTCATTGAACTTAGGATTACCAGCCACGGCTGAGCTGTATCAGACCGCACTCGGAGGACTACATGGCTCAGGGCGTTTCTGGGTAGAGAGCTCAATTGGATGATTGGTTCAAAGCGATTGTTAGATACATGTGGACCAGTGGAATAGAGAAGTCAACAAAAGCTTGCTACCAAGTGGATTCGACTTGATACCAGTCATACAATGCCTAAAAAGTAGCCAGCTAACTTTTCTTGGCTTCTCTTTTATTCCATATTCCATCGATCCGAAATCAGATTCGATCATTCCACTGAGGCATGGTCCCTTCATTTGTTGGAGCAGATGCAGGCTCACTGTTGTTTGTGAACGTGTATCAGCTGACGTTCCTAGATGTTTGTGATATTTGGTATCACTCTGGCACATGGAAGATCAATTCAAGTGGGCGGTCATGATATGTGGCATGATTCTGCAAGATGGAAGACTAAATCCAATACTAGTGTATTTGGCATGATTGTGTAAGATAGAAGTGCAAATCCAGCAGTCAGTTTTGATATTTGGAATGATTGTGGAAGATGGAAGATTGACAAAAAGCTGAAGATTCTGAAGATACGACTGATAGTACTTAACTTTGCTATGGTGAGTGAAGCACATTGGGAACATTGGAGGGTGGTTATCGTTCCCACTCCAAGCTGCAAGTTACAGTACCAAGTTCTGTAGAGTTAATTTGGGGTAGAAGGTTGAAATGTTGTGTTTTAAGTTAAACCACGAGTTCGATAGGTTGCAATTCCATCATCAATCGTATCGGTCAGATAAGAATCTCGTACGATTTCCTAACTCATCCAGCAAGGCAGATGGCTTTGAAGCAACCTACAGCGATTTCAGTTTGACTATCGAGGTGCGCAGTTGGTGGTTGAGTTATTTCAACCAACCTGTCACAACCTTTATGTCTCACATCGAAATTCAGGCCACAAAATGGAAAACATCCAGGATGGTTTTGGACAAAATGCAACAAAACCCTGAGTGATGCAAGGCAGTCTCAATGGCCGAGCCAAAGGCGTCCGGGGAAATTTGCAAAGCCTAAATTTTTGGATTTTGTCGTTTCTGAGTGTTTTTTTTTTACATTGGCATATTAGACATCGTTAGACATGGTGCATGATTTTGATGATTTTGTACCAACCAATATTATGAAAATTTATGAAAGGTGCCTCAAAGATTGAGCACTTGGAGTCATTGAATTCTGGGTTGCAAGCTCAAAACAACCTTCACGCTAAGGGTCCCACCGCACGGAGTATAATACCAGGAAGCCACCAAGATGACAGAAGAAGAACGAATGGCTATCAGAGCTTTCAGGGTTTCCTGCAGGAAATTCAGGGCTTGGGCCAGGGGGGAGAGGACAAAAGGAGGGACAGGCCTGGTCTCAAAAATGTTTTGAAAAGATATGTGCAGTATATCTTTTATATACACTGCAGTATATACCATATGTTCTATATTGCAATATACATGTTTTTGGATCCAGATGGTTCATGATTCCCATCATATGGGATATCCTGTATAGGCATGCGTGAGTGTTTTAACATGTTTGATATATAGGACTCTATTGCAATCAATATTGATGTGTTTGTATTTGTGATTCCGTGTATCCTTGTGTTTGTGATGCAGGTCACTTCCAAAAAAATGATTTTCCCATCCCCTAAGGCAAGGCTTGCAAAGATCAAGCCGAACACAGCGCCACCACGGAAAGTTTTGCAAGGAACTGAGTTGATGGAGTTCATGGATGTTTGATTGCTTGATTGGCGTGAAGATTTGCGGTGGTTCTATGATGTTTAATCGTCTTTGTTTCATGTTGTTGTATCGTTCAAATCTTCCTTTGGACTTGCATGGCGCCTTCATCGCAATGACCATGGCAAAACCACAGGCAAACAGACATACGGTCGATTGCTGGAGGTACAAATTTCAGCCAGTGATTGTGGCTAACTCAGTGTGGGGTTGCAGAAAAGGTGTTTTTTTTGTTCTAGAAGTTACTGGACAAGACAGGGGCCGTACATCAGTGTACACCCTCGCAAACACATGTACATAGTATGCTTTGCTAAAGCTAAAGTGTTCTTCTTCAACATGTCAGCTCCTATGTATGGATACATTACATCAGTTTTGTGATTGTTTTTGCCCATGTAGACGCAGTATGATGCAGTGTGATCTAATTTTAGTACGTTTTGCATGCATGCATGTCGTATCATGATATTGCTACGCAGACAGACTGTGCCAATCATGGAATCGCAAGTTGCATGTTCACGTGATGTGGTCGACGAAGTTGTTGTGAATCGATCCGCATCCATAAGGATTTTCTTCCGTGAGACATACAATGTCAGAACCTGAAAAAAATACAACTATAGCCCACCTGAAGGACTCAAGTTTCATTTTACTAACAGTTGACTCCCAACAGAGTTTCTGATGTCAAGAGTATATATATATATATAGTTATTGCACGCATATATTACTACTGGTGTCACAAGTATCTTATATTTGTATGCATGTACGTACATTCACTACAGACATGTAGATGAGTACCCATATACATATATATATATACACATTATTATATATATATAATGATCATATATACATGTGTATATATATATAATCATATTTACATGTATATATGCTACTATGTAATGCCACATAATGGATTGATATATAATACCTTATTCAATTCTGTATATATATATACATAAACTATATGTAATGTTTTTGAATATGAAGACATTAGATGTCTCGGCTGAGTCTTGACAGATCCTCAGGTTGACACTCCTGAGCGCTTCAGGGAGGAAATCGAGTCTGAAGACAATCCAGTCCTGCCGCAGGTGACGGATATTGATGGGATATCCATGGGATAGCGGCAGTCATGAAGATTTGAGCCCAGTGAAGAAAACATAGCAATGAAAGAAAAGCATCTACAATTATTATATTCAACAAGAAATACTGCCAGAAATCCTACGTGGAACCTGTTGATAAGATTGCTCAATCGATTCTCATTCCATTGACTCAGATCCAGTAGATCCCCGAGTCAGCAATGTCACGAGTCACACGGTCATACCGATGCTTACACATGGGATCACTGGTGTAAGGTTTGGTGGCCTTAAGCATAATAGGGACAAGATGTGTCCCAATGCCGACGAGTTGGATAATCTTTTGGTGGCTATATACTCAAGTCACTTGGTGTTACGATCTTCATTGATTTCCACTACACGTGAGGCATGAGCCAGCCACAGTTCCATTTCAGTTGTAGCGCTCACTGCAAGGCCATGATTGAGTCTGAAAGACTGCGAAGCAATGAACCCTTTGGTGGAGGGGGTCCTCTAAGAAGCTCGGCAGTTGGGTGTTGAAAGTCATGGAATGTTTACAGTTAGTACTTTTACAGTTATCAGCTTTCTCAGCATCAAGCATCTAAAGATGGCTTGTTTAGATAGAAGGGTTGGATATACTGACATACTAATGAACTTCCATGAAGAGTGGACTCTCACTTCGTGATGGTTCGAATCCCTATCATCAGTCATCCATCAAGTCATTTGCTAAGCTACCCAGTATTTGATGCTATCATGCTTCTCGCGGTTGGCTTTGAGCTACATTCCTGAAGACAATCGGGCTAAAAGCAACTCTTGGTTTGGGAGGAAAGAATGGATCCTCTGCAGTAATACTTTCTAGTCAAATCAGATGTGTTCAAAGCTGGATTCACTTGAAGCCAATCATTGCGGTACCATTGGATTGAGAACTTGAAAAGAAGTCCACTATATAAATGCTCTTTGTTTCGTTGCCACCCAGGAAAGTGGCAAATGGTATCGAACTGAGAGGGGTACAGATGGCATGTAGCAAACGCCAAAAACAGAAAGCACCGATAAACTGAGCTGGATGCGATGTGACAAGTCCTTACAGTACCCTTAAAATAAGATTCTCTATTTGAGCCGGTTGAGCTTGCGAAAATACAAAATGATTTGTGTCTGTCGCGCGATGCTTGCAGGCTCTCAGTTTGTTGGATCAATTGGAGTTCCAAGGGCTTCGCCAGACCCTCATAGATGAAGACGCCCAGGAATGGCCAAATGGTCTCGAGAGCAAAAAACTGATGTTTTTGTGTCTTTTGTTGGTGGCCTTTCAATTGGGACTGTGACCTGGCATGGCTTTGTAAGTAAAGCTAATCATGACAAATGCTGTATGTTTTTGCGGCTGCAAAGGTGCAGATACCAGCAACTTGAATCACGTGCTGGCGGCTTGCGCAAGAGCGCAAGAATTGGTTTTGGAGACCCAGTTTTGGGACTCAATGTTGTTTGCAATGTTCGCGACCAAGCTGCCGACCGAAAACCCCAAAAAGTGCCTCAAGATATGGGGAATTCTCCTCAGTGCAGGTTGAATTGCCTTTCCCCCCACAATCCAAATGGAAAATGACTCTTAGAGGGACCCATATTAGATAACTTCCATGGCCATTGGGAACGGAGGAAGGCTATTATGAATTGCCCAGATTCATGTTCAAACAATCCTTGGAGGGCGCTTTAACGTATACACCTGAACATGGGGATAGGGTCTCAAGGGTCGGTGAATTTTTGAGCTTTTGATATCATTTGATATGTGTTAAGTATGTGTTGTAGAAGTTGCGTTACATTGAATGTACTTAGTATGAAGATATCATGGACATGTGTGTATACCCGCTCTTTCTAAGTCACAGACCGTGTTGCCTAACTTCAGCCGAGGCAGCATGCAAAGTGCTTTTAGACACAATGCATCGTCCAAAACTCAATCTGGAGATCTTCCAGTCAAAGAATGCTGGTGTGTAGATTCATGTAGATTCGGTTGGCGTGCACTTTGCACAGCATGTTTGGTACCAACTGTGTTTTGAGGACCCAAATATAATGAAGATATGAAGGAACAATCTATGATTTAAGGTGTGCTCCTCACACATTATGTCGTAATCATAGTACTCACAGCTTCATCATCCAAAATACTCAGAGCCTCTATAAGAGAGAAACCCCAGCATCGTTGATACATCAGAACTTCAGGGAGGATTAACCCCGGCATCGTTGATACATCAGAACTTCAGGGAACGACGAAACTGAATGAGTGGCAATTGTGTATCTAGTTATATCCGTTAATATATATATATATATCTATTTGCTGAACATGTCACTAGTGATTGGGGTTTATGCAATGTTTCAGCTCACCTGCCTTTGTATGTTTTCATCGCCGCGACGGAAGCTTTTCAGGACAATCCTTGAATGCGGACTCTGACACCTTCACGAGCCTAATCGGTGGGCCCTGGTCTTCGTGGTCGAACGAAACAAGACGAAACAACGTAAATTTGTGGAGCCACGTGGAACAAGGATACTGAAAAATCTGAAAGCATGTATGCTGCATGACTATGACTGCTGTGCTTTGGGTTTTTGTGGTGTTATTTTTACACTTCATAGATTCATATCGTACTGTATCAATTCTACTTGAGCACAGGGGTGCTCGGAATCACGGCATTTAAGACTTTGGTAAACTGTCCATTCCCCGGTATCTACATTTAGATCACGTCATGTGATGTCACCCGAAAACCTTGTTTAAGTAAGGAGATTTACTTTGATTTCAGCATGTTTGAGCTTGGTGAATCAAAACTATTGATCAGATACATGTGATTCTGCATGTTGGGATCCATCTTCATGGTGGAATTCAGATGAATTCAGCATTGTGGAAGAAAGCGATAGTGTTTCTGCAAAGTTGTGGAATCTTTTCTGAACCTTTGGAAGAGCCATGGAAGAATCTGCAGGTGGCTGCCATCAGAAAGGCGTTTGGAAGCAGGCGAAGTGGATGGACTCCACAGAGGGTGGTTTGTGCGAAGCTTCAAGTCAGGATGCGTGTATCTCACTAGCCAACATAATTGATGCAATTCGTGCAATTGAGCCTGTGCCGAGTTGAATCTCACCAGATTAATGTAGGACCCTCGAACATCTCAAAAGGACTTTTCCGTGCAGTGAAGTTGTTGTTTTCACTTTTGAAACATGGCTCCCGAATATGATTACAGGACCTTACAGGATGTACTGTAGCCTAGTCTCCACCATCTCCATGCTTTTCATTTCAGTCATGGCCATGGCGTCGTTTCTTGACCTCAGAGGCATTGCTGCTTTTGACGAAGGCCAAGAGACTGAAACTCACAAGTTCGAGCACCTACAACGAAGCATTGAAGGCGGAATCAAAGTCTGGCTATGGTCATTGGTTGGTGTCAAAAAGCAAGATTGTTGTTTGCAATTGAGAGTGTACTATAGACAGGTATCACTTTACGCAATCAGATATTTGAAATTTGAAAGCCTTCTCATGGCACTGCATTTTTGAATTTTCTGCACATTTGAAGTCCAATCGTCTTCCAATTCTCCCTCCCGTCATGCTGACCGGCGTAAATTCATCAAGCGCAATTTCCAGTGCTCACCTTGCGATTCCTTCGAAGCACCCTTCAGCACCTTCGCAAGACTTGCTTTACAGGCTTGTGCTCGCGGGAAACAACCTAGAATGGTTGCAACCCAAGCATAATTGGAGAGCACTGTTAAGAGCAGTTGTGTGTTTTACTCCTTGGCACTGCAACCGTGGATCAAAATGTGGCTTGCATCTTTGGTGACATCTTGCATTTTCATGTTGTAGATTTATGACTAACGAAGTCACGGAGTGAAATACTCCGAAGAGACCAGTTCTGTTCTGGCTTGCGAACTGCCGAGGCTATGATGCTCCTGGCGGAAATGGATGAAGGTGGAACGGTAGAGCAACCGACCTCGAAGGGTCTTTTTAATGCGGGGATGCTATGAACTCCCCCATGGATATGGGGCGGAGCAATAAAGGAGTCCTGGGAATTTCATATTTTCAGATCCCAAATATGAAACTACACTATGTGGAGCCGCATCCTGCAACAAAATCATAGAAAGCGATTCGTGGATGTTGCTGGGTGTAACGGTAGTTTGGAACATATCACATTCATTATATTCATTGTTATTTTCTCTTAGACAATCTCTTTGTATGACACCTCAATGGAAATTGTTGCCAAAGTTTGATCAAGTTCATCTCAGACATTCCAAATCATATCAATTCCATTTCAGTTGTAGAATTTGCCCATTTGAAATACTGTGACTGAAACCCTGCACCAAGTGAGGACGATAGCTTATGCCATTCTTCACAGCTTTTTTAATACATCCTTTCGGTAGTTGTGTAGAAAGGATATCAAAGACCTTGATCGAATAGCGTCAACACAGCTACAGGTATCCGTTTCTCCGGATTTCAGAGTTTGGCATTGATGGACTTGGTCTTAAGATGTTTTGGATGCCTAATCTTCAAGATTCTTATGGATTACCATGGTATACAAGCGCAAAGAGAGCATGAGCTCAGTCATGTTAAGTGATTGGCCATATTTGCTGCCATCGTTGCTGCAACTGACAGGTGTTGGAACTTGGGCATTAGCCTTAGAGATGGAAGCAACATGGCTGGTGAAGCTGTCAGAAACATGTAGTAAAGCCATGTCAAGTGTTGAATGAACAATGAAGGTATCCAAGGCATTCCAAGACGAATAGGACTGAATCTCAAATCCAATCAAATTCATACCCTGAAAATGCGCAAAAGGTCTCTCTTTTCTTCAGAGATCCAGCATACAAGAAGTCATGATATGAACTGATGCCATCGGTTCTAACTTCAAACGGTCTTTAATTTTGCCGTAATCCTTATGGGAGATGATCCAACTTGACTCGTGCGTATGTTTCTTACAGTAGTGATTGAAAGAAACACCACCAAGCACCAACTTTTCTTTCTTCAACGGCAGCCAAGCCATCATCAGCCGGTAGTGACCTACTGCTTTGGGTTGGTGGTTTCTTTGCAGCAAAATAACACGAAACAACTCATCAACTCAACCCCCAAATTGACAAACAAAATATTCCCGAAGTGCAGGGAATTTCCCTAAGGTCGCCTCCGAGTCCATCACGACTGCCATGGCTACTTGTGCAAAAGTAGGTCTCTGGATCCAGGTGACGCTGGGGTGGCTTGGTGGCCGCACCAACTTTTCTGGAAGGAAATTGAAAAGGGTACCTAAAACTATGTAGACACTTCGCAAGGTATTCTGATGTATACACTGATCTATGATCTGATATCTGGTTCGTGTGTTTTACGGGCGAAGACAAATCGAATTTGGTTTCTTTTTTCAGCATTGTGGAGGCCATAGAGCTGCTGTTTCGATTAAAGGCGTTCCCAAACTCAGCTGAAGGTGACATGGGACTCTTAAAGGTGGGTTTGGTAAGGGAAGCAGGACTGAAACACCCTGAGGACAAAAACTCGGAAATGCCCTGATCATCCCTGATCTCAGTAATTTGCAGATAGGTGAAATATTCAAGATGAATAAAACGGCATATTCCGTATAGTACTTGGCATCCAAATATGGGACACATCCTTAGTGTTGGGGTGGTAAATCCTCTCCAGATATCAAAAGAGCGCTTACGATCATTGCCATGCCGTTGGAGTACTATGCAGAGATTTAAGCATCCAGATTGAAAGCAAGCTCAAGAACACAAGCTTTTTAAGCTCATGTTTAAGTCATGTACGTAAAAATGTTAAACACGTGTTTAATGATTTAATGAAGGAAATCACCAATAGGATAATGAAGATAATGAGGGGAATATGAAAATGGACGCACAAGATGGTTTTGTGTTGTATAACAACTCATTGATGGTTTTGACGTGTCCAATGAAGATGATGATAAAATGAGACAAACATTATGTATACCATATATATGTATATATATATACCAATCATAGTCATGTATTGCTTATAGTGCATATCATAGAGTAAAGGAAACATGAATCAAGTTCACATAAGAATCGGAAGGAATGAAATATGAATGTCAAGAATCGAAGATTCACGGATAATTAGATATATATTGAAAAATGGCAAGTAGCAACGGAGAGCAATCAAGGTAGAACATAAAATGGCGGCCTCTATTTCTTGAGAGTAGTTCGCTGGAGAGATGAATGAAAGACTGGATGCAGCATGCGAATAATGATTTTACGATTCAAGTTTAAGATGATACAAGAAAAAGTCAGTAGCAGTCTGGAACGCAACTACGGGACGAGAGTCTGACATTTCTGCTTGCTCGCCTGGTGAATGTCCACCATACATGAGCAATCTCGATGAATCTCCAAGGCGCAACTTGCAGCCCAGCCCAGAGACCTACAGCGCAGCTACGGTGGAGCCGGGTTTCGGTGAAAATGGCATCCAAGATAGAGAGCACCGAAAATACTTCAACAAAATGCAAGACAGCACTTTTGGTTTCCAAGTTGTTGAAGAATGCTGGGATCAGTTGTACTCTGTTTCGTTGACAAACTATTTCTTTTAAGATTGCTACAACTAAGCCAGCGTTCCTGTTGATAGGATTTTCTTATATTTTCTTGCATCAGAATTTGCATATAGCCGACTATACAAGCTATTTTTTGCCAAATTACTCAGATTTACCCAAGCAGCCTTTGCCGTGCCTTGAGATCGTGTTATCGGTATTGAAGGCCTCTTGTGCGGCTGGAGCTCAATGGCAAAGAGCCTTGTGTTTCATGGAGGCTGGAACCGTTGGCCAAAGATGAACCAACTTCCCGCTGTGGGGGACGGATATTTTGGTCAACCGCTTCGCAACACAGCTTTCTCGCTGTGTAAGAGAGCGGTGCTCCTGAGCCTGTGGTAATTGTGCTTAATGATTATAGTGTCAATATCCCTTCAACCTGCCAGCAATGACTTGAAAGTGCCATGTTCACAAAGCTAAGATCGCTTCACAGCTCTTGGAAAGAGGACGTCTTTTTCCACTTACCATTTCTGAGGGACGATGATTGGTTTAAGCTAGGTGTTAAAGGTGTCCACCGGCAATTTCAGTCCAGCAGCTTCACCAAAGAATCTACCTTTTGCCTTGTGCAGGAATCTATCCAGCAGAAGCAGACCAATGGCCATGTCTTTGCAGCTGCCGCCTGAAACCCTGGTTTGGGCAAACCATGGCAAACCATTATGATAATTCCCATGCTTGAATGACGGCCATTTTGGGAAGGCTTCGCCTATTAAATCACCATTAAGAGTTTTTGGTCCGTTTGCGTGGAGCAATCAATTGCCCAGCCTGGTCCAGTGGTGTAGCAAAGTGAGAGTCTCGCAGCAGGACGAAGCCGGGAATTTCGCTCCTCTATTCGGATGCGATTTCGGAAATAGTCTTATAACTTCTCTCAGTTCACACCAGTGATGATGGAATTACTACATCGCCCATCTACATGTGGTTATATATATTTAATATGTTTTCGTTTGCCCATGATTAGTTTATATGTTAAACATGCATTGCATGGCCCGGCTACCATCAACAGCACACTGAATGATGGAGTGTTCCACATGTCCATTTCAACGATCACCCAGGTGATTGCGTGTCAAAACTCCTGGGAGTTGGTTTTGTCAGTTCCTTGCTCAAAATTGGTGAAAAGATTGGGCTGATGGGGCATGCGAATCCGTGGAACTATTCCATTGTGTTTTTTTCAACTGGGATCCAACATTCAAGGGTGTATCCGGCGTTCTGCAACCAGAAATTCCTATGATAAAACGGTATATCCATGCTTTTGGGAAAATGAAGTGCAGGAAGTTGCCAACGCCGTTCAGCTGAGACTGCGATTTAGATCAGGGTAGTTCCACCCAGAGTCCACACAAAAAACATGCAAGAACATTTAAGAAAAATAGCCAGCAGGGTGAAATTGGATGAAATGGGATCAAACCATCCTGGGATTCTGATTTTCAATGTATTTTTACTTGAAAAAATGAGCCGTTTGTCGAGCTGTCACAAAGGTGTTAGTGTCGATGCGGCAAGCTCGTGTTGCACCCATTGCCAGAACGTGCCTGGCTGTTGGAACGGGGGTCGTGGAAGTTGATCTTCACAACTTGGTCTGTGCTACCAATGGCTATACTTGTTTATTTAGGATGTGCGTAGCATGTATAAGACTTGGTGTATATATTGGACAGAAACATCAGAAACAGGATAATTTTTGTTCATAGAAATTGTATATTGGCATAAGATACATATATCCACCCGGTGCAGCAGTGACCACCAGCAAGATCTCATGTTTAGTGAGGGATCCCCGAATTCCTAGCCATTCTTTGCCACAGTTATTGGCTGGAGGAGCATGTCATATTATGTATAATATACTGTAGTATAAACTATATCCCAAATACGGACACTGTATATCGCATGTGTATATCAACACTAGTTGGTTGGGTTTGGGTTTGATTGTGGTTACTTTCACTCTTCCTTGGTGGGATGGTCCAATGGTTCAACCAGCAGCTACAAAGATGAAGAATTGATGGACGACCAACACTTGGAATATGACAAAAAAGTAAATGCTCTAATTTGCCAAACCTGACCAACCTGTCCCAGCATGCATGGTTGTAATTTTGGCTTTGGCCACGCTATTGGCCGAGAGATTCCGGGGTGGAACCGAGAGCTGCGAAAGGTATCGTGATGTTCTCCGCCTCTTTGCTGCTCAAGGTAAAGCGACGGATGTGGCGGTCGGGATGCCCAACGGATGCTTAATACGGAGGGTGGGGGGAGTTGGGGAGAACGGTGTTGTAGTATATAGATGTTGATATACCCATGTGTTTGTGTGTGTCTCATATAGTTTTCTAAGAACATTCCAACAGACCCCTGGAACAGACCCCAGGTACCCCAAAATACAAATATGAAAGGATTTCCTTTATAAATGGCTAGTTGAGGGTCTGGGGTATGTTCGAGGGGTCTGTCGGAGTCTTCTTAGAAGTTTTGTCCTTGTTTTATTTTGTTGGGCTGGTTGTCTTTTCAGTTGTTGGTATGAAGATTATGGAGTGAGGAGTGAAACACTTCAAATCAACTACTTTTGACAGGGTCTTCACCATTTTCACCATCCATTATGGGATGAAGTATCAACTCCCAGTGAGGCCACCTGTGTCAATCTAGTGCCTGAGGTGAAGTTTCTGGAAGAACCTCTGCAAGAGTTGGGAGAGGTTTTCTGAGCCATCCAGTTTTGGATGGATATCTATGGTGGGTCTGAGATGTGAAGGTTTTCATATTCAGTATTGTGTGGTTGGCAAGAAAATACTCCAACCATCACATTTGCAAGATCGTGATGATTGTCTTACAAGGAAAACAAGAAGACTCTTGGACTCACCATAGATATATTCCTTATCATATTATTCATTATATCACCATACTTTTTCAATCTCACTCACTGGGACATGCGTTGCCCTGGAACCCGTGACAAAAAAACACTTGGAAGGGATCAGATCAGGTCGTGCCTAGAGACAAGCAGTTGGATTACAGTGCCGGGCTAGCCGGCAGAGGTAATGAATATCCGTTGATTCATTGCAGTGTTTCAACGATGGCAACTGGTTAGCCGGTTGGCGGGATGAGTTGTCCATCAAGTGTGTACGGGGATGTGGACTCAAATACAGCATGGGGAAAATTGGTTGACAGCCCAGATAGAACAAGAATCAAGTGATTGGACTGCGCCTGAGACATTTTGAGACACCCACAATTAATACACAAAATACAAAGCTGTACTGATTACTGTTTGTAATGTATACATATATATATATATTCGCATATTGTGTATTGTAGAAATATATGTTTATATGGTCAATTGGTCACATGTTGATAGCCATGAAAGCGATGTCCAATTCCATGTATCAAGCAAGCTGAAGAATATTGATGTAGCCAACATAGCCGGGTTTGAATTGTGAAGCATAATGCTATACTAGGAATGATAATCCACTGAGAGCAGTAGGAAGGAAATGACTTGCTGGGGAGGCACTTCAAAACGGTTTATCCTTTGTGTTGGGAGGGGTTGATTGTTTCGATGACAATACCTGCCACTAAACTTCATGCAGAAATATCTCCTCGCAGCTTCTCCTTTGCTTCCATGAAAAAGTCTGCAGTAGTTACAGCCAGCTTAGTCGCATAAAACGGGTGCAGAAGTGCAGAGTAGCCATTCTTGTAGTCTGGAAGACTAGATCGCAGCTCTAAAAGTAACTGGACTGGACGGAACTTTGATTGTGTAGGTACATACTGCGTTCATCGTTTCCAATGACAAAAGATGCTGTGTATTGAACTTATGGTATGTGTGTGTGTGCCTACATATCTATTTGTATGTATGCATACCATGTCAACGGACCTGCCTCATAGCGTTCACACGCCATTCACATGAAATCATGGCACACTTGTCACCATGGAGTCTGGAGACAAGAGAAAGCAAGATAGAACAGATTTTGGGTGAGTTCGGATCAGCCTAATATGAATGATAGAGCTGTGATTCGAAAAACTGCGCTTCCAGTTCAAAGATGCAATGAAAATCGAGCGCCATGCCTTTGGGCCATGTTTGCCAGCTGAATTATGATGGTGGGGGACGCGTGTTACTTGAAACTCTGAATGGTGACTGCTGCAGCTTATCCTTTGTAAGAGGACCATACTTACAAATCGGTCAAAGAGTGTCATTTTCCATTCTGACCCTTAGGGGTCAGACCGAGGCTATTGAAGTGCATAGAGTTTTTCCAGGAGTAGACAACAGACCCGATGATGAGACGCTCATGCAGCCTTGTAAGTGGGATGAATCAGAGCAGCGGAATCGGAAACTTCAGCGCAGCATTGCAAAGTTTCAGAATGCAGACCTGCAAGAACGCATGGAATTAGTCATTTGCGCAGAAGAACAGCTTAGCTGCTTGCTGAATGCAGCTGAAATCGATGGGGATGCAATTTGCAAGTTAGTGTGCACTTGTTCTGGATGGCTTCATCCTCCAGTTGGAAGAGGCCCAGGGAATGCTGGCAAGTTGATGAACTGCCATGAAGGTGACAAGAGTGGTGAAGAGTCGCAATTACAGGGGCGTGTCCGAAAATTACTGATCATGGCTTTCAGCAACTTGGACTTGACAGACGCTCCCACCTACAAGGCAGTGGAGGCAGCGGTCACATATATCACAGTCTTGTTGGAGAATTTTCAACCCCAAAGTTATGAGAAGGTGGATGATCCAAATCGTGGCAAGAAATTGATGCATGGTGCTTCAGGACAATGGAGCCAGTTGCAAAATTTGCTCATAGGCCAGCATACGGCACAAACCTGTTTGCAGGCTGATGTTGACTTGCAAGTGCCAGCCTCTAAAGCACAACATGGACCTCTCAGCGCAAGAGACCGAGCAACTTGCATGGACTGCAGCTACCGTCCCAATCAGAAAATTATGAATCTGACAAGTGTATCAAACTCCCAAACCTTTGTTCGCTTGAAATGTTCACATTGCTCCCACATTATCACCAGCAGTTGGGTTTGGCGGCATCCACAAACAGGAAAGCTTCATGTGTTGGTGCCTCAACATAGCCATGCCCCTTGCGTCGCCAAGGGCAGCAAAAGCAATGGGCGCTTGGGGAAGAAAGTTGTGTGGCAGGCTTTGAACGACATGCCGACGAAGCGAGACAACCTTGGCCATTTGGAGTTTTGCCTGCACAATCGGCAGAAATCCAAATGTGGTGACTGTGGAGGCCTGGAGGTGTGCAAGCACAATCGACGACGATATGCATGCCATATGTGCAGGACATTACCCGGAAAGCGGCAGAGCATTAAAAGAGTGCACTTATGAAAGATGCGAACTGGATCGGACCGGTATGTTATAGATGGCTTCTAACAATGCATATTGTGTAAACGATAAACTTTCACATGGAACATGCAACATTGACATGCACTAACCTTTCATCATGGTTCATCAGCTTCTGTGTTTCCTTGGGGTGTTAATCCTGTTGTTCTGACTTATTTGGCCTTGTCACCTTTCAGCCAACGAGCAGCGTACTTTTCGATTGCACCCACAAGAGAGGACCGCTGACGACCTCCATTGTTGAGAATCAATAAACTCAGAAAAAACTCAGGGTGTTGTCATGTCGCGTTGCACGACGGCTCCAGGGGAGGTTTCACACTGGCTGGATGCCATTTGACAACTAAAGCTTAGTATGATATGATAGACGCAGTGACCTTATCAATTTGCAAACATGCAGGGTCTTGTCGCTAGTTCTTAGTGATTCATTTAAGCTTCATGTATTGTTCCACTTTGATCGTACCCTTGGAGAAGATCGGAGGTTGTAATGATGACCCAAGCAAAGATCTCACATTTCCAGAGCTGGCAAGTCTTGTTTGTGGTGCCATGGGGCTGCTTGGAGAAGCAGCATCGCCCCATGTCAACACGCAAGAGCCTGAAAGGCTTAGCCACCACTTAGCTATGCCGAAAGCAAGTCAGGGAGTTAGTGTAAGACATGCTCAGCTTAGCTTCAAAGGTTTATTACCTTGAGCAGCTTTAGAGTGCCACAGTTCCTCACAGTTCCTCATAGTCTCCCATGCTGTCAAGGAACACTCCCAAAATTCGCAAGCAAAGGTGGCTGGCAGATAAAACCGCTAAGAGCAAAAGCAGTTCATGTGTGGGGGAGCCTAATGAAAGCATTGCAAGGCTGCTTCGCATTGCCGAAACTGCTCTAGAATGGAAGTCCAAGCCGTGCTTGAAAAGTTGGAGAGAGATTGTGAAGTCAACCACGACCAAGAAACCGCAGCAGCACCTGACAAGGCATACTCACTTGCTGTAAATTGTTTGCTATCAACCTATCTCAGCAACTCACAACTGCTAAAAGCACAAGTGTTTTTCTCACTGTTCTGGCAAAGTGCAAATCATTGATGGAGGAAGTTCAGCAGTCCAAGGCCCTACGCCATCCAGCCACCGGCGAGGTCTGCCAATCGAGTAGAACATAAACTTCTGAGTAGGACATGTGTCTCCATGGTTCTAAAGTCTTGTTCCAAGCGCGTCCATGCTATCGGTTGGCTAAAAGTAGGGAGTCTTACGACGACATGTAGTGTGCACACCGATTTGTTCTTTCAAACTTAAGGTTCAAGATTCAAGGCTATTGAAGACGGGGTATCACGGAGAGGTAAGCCCCAAAGCAAGTGGTTTTGTTTGTTGGTGCTATTAATTTCAATCACCACCTTTTGGCGTAAAAAAACATGGTTTCCATCAGGTCCATCACTGGCAAACTGCCTGTGCAGGCAGCTCCGGTCGGCGAACGATACAATCGAGAGCCTATCCCCGATGAGGAGACGGGCCAGCTCCTTCTGCTTCCACCTAATTCTAGCATATACTAGCGCTAGTAGTGCTGGCAATGCAGTGTCAATACAAGTTGCACTAGCATGCACTAGCTCTGCAAATGGTAGTCTGACAAAGCAGGTTTTACAAGTTTCAGTGCTGTTACGCTTTCTTTTTCTGCCACCAGGGCGACAACCACCAAGACGACCACACATATGCTGATACTTTGTATTTTACAAAGTAACTATTGCTTTATCAAAGGTTATTATTTGGTGATATGATGTTATATGGTATTCGGTATATATTTACTACATATTATATATTTCAAGAAATCATCATTCACATATATTCTGACGGGTCACAATCGTTCCCCTTTTGCACCATCAGGAGTGGTGGCTCAGAGGTAACAATCGATCCAAGGTGGCAGCCATGAAAGCTCTGTTTTTTTGGGGGGTTCGTGATGGCATTTGGGTGATTTTTGTTGCGATATCACTTAGATCTTGTTGTACAAGCTTGCTTTGTGGATCCATGCATCATTTGGCTTGAGTAAGGTTGGTGAACTAGTAATTTCTGTTGGGGAACTTCAGGCTGATGCAGGAATTTCTGGGTTGATGAAAGATCACATCATGTGAATTCATTTGACTAGATAGTATTTGTGCTGTTTGATTTGCTATTGTTCTATCACAGGGGTTCTATGGAGTTTTAGTGTATAGAAGGTAATGACAGCATTGATTTATTGTATTTCAATTTCATGATCCTATGGCGTGGTCAATCAGCTGAAAGATTTGGAGTTTCGATCTCCAACACTCCATCAACAGAAAGCGGGCAGTTGATCCATGGGAAACAGATGGTTTTAATGGATAGAATTTAGAATTAAATTACATGGTTTCCTTTTGAAGCTAGAGAAACCAGGAATACTACGCAGTACTACAGATTTTTGGGGAGGCACCAGGCAGCAATTTGTGGATCCTAGAAAAACACCTCTGACGACTCAGCTTGAAGGATGTGGGATACGTCTTGCTCAGACTCTTGGAATACCTTTCTATAACTTGCCGGTCCCTCACAAGTTTGGTCGGGCTGGTTGATTCCCATCCCTTCGAGATATGATTTCCATATATTTCCCATAAAATTGACGAGGTTCTTTTTTGGTAGGTACTTAGGTACAGGTTTCTGTTGCAAGCAAGACTGCTTTCCCGACGAAAATCGTTGCGCAGCTCCTCACTACAGCGCCTTTTACGTTCTATGATGGTAACCCCTTGGCGAAGAAGCACTTCCAGGTGAGCATTGCTGTGGTGATGGTGATGGTGATGTTTCCTTTAGTGATATGGACTGGGATGTAGATGCTGTACTAGATCAAGATGATGATGATGATGATGATGATGGTGATGGTGATGGTGATGGAGGTTTTGGTGATGCTGCTTGTGATGATAATGATAATGTTGATAGAAAGACAATAGGGATGTACAGCGGGGTAAGATAAGACTGAAGGCGATGAGTTTTCGATTCGGCTGGCTGGGAATGGGATGTCAACATACCCGGCTGTTGGCTTTTTTGTTCGATCGTGTACCATTCCTGTCACGTGGAAATGCGCAACGTGACTGATCCTGCACGTGACAGGAGCTATTTGATTATTATATTATGTATATATATACTAAGCAATATGTATATATATACATATATATATATCGATATCAGTTTTTTGTTGCATTAAGATATGTCAAGAGCATGCACTTCAGAAAAGAAGCTTCAGCAGAGTTCAAGTTCCCAACACAAGAGGATTCAATCAAGTGCTTCTACCTCAATGTGGAATGGGCTAGGTGTGAGTTCTCCCGTGTTCTAATCCGTCCCGCCCTCCCACCATACGTATACCACAAAATGTTTTATTCACAAATTTCACCCCCCAAAAAAACACTTTTTTAAAGGATACATCATCCTTAAAAGGAAATCAACTTTTCTCATCATGATTTTGCAAATGCTTCGTTATTAAGATATGTTTTGACCATCTACATTTCTTAACTTTGCATTCACAAACGTCACAATCGAGTTCAATTAAGTTGTAAGATTTCCTGTATTCCCCGTTTCTTGCTAAGATTTCTGGTTTATTTTTTTCATAATATTCTGCCCATTGTGTGTTTACTTTGTCAGGATTTTTTGCTCTCCATCGCCTACGTTTCTCTAAACAAGCATTATAAGTTGCATATTTTACCAGTGAAATTATCCAAATCCTTTTTTGTACTACAATCTCCACAGGTGTATTGCTCCATACTATAGTAAGTTGATTTGTCTTCAAGTGTCCTTGGCTTAAAAAACCATCCGAACACAGCGCGTCAGTCTCATAGAAAAAAATATGTCGCATCAATTTTCCAAAATCCATTTCCCCAAATATAAATTTCAAGATGAATTTTCTTCAGAATTTATCTTGAAACCTATTGCTCAACTCAAACATTATAATCACCAAGCGGGGATAGCTAAAGCCTCCTAATTTTCACACATAAGTTTTACACTGAAACTTTAGGACAAAAGATAATCAAAATTATCCTCAACTTATTTAAACAAAAAACGCCATTTATTTCGACAAAAATGCCAGTTTTTCTCATGTCTTGCATGGGTAATGGATGTATTTTGAAACGATTGACCCCACAGTCTGCTCACCTTGCCCTGGAAAATGGTCCCAAACCAAGACTATGGCATCTCCTTTGCCAGGTTACGTCATTTTCCACTCAACCATGATTTTGGGATAAGATCTATTAACATGTAGTAACTGTTAACCGTTGACTTGGGTGTCATTCAGTTGAGTTGATGTGTGGCAAACATGGAACCTCAAAATCACCATGGAAATGAAACGGAACATCATTTTCCAAACCTCCAACTTTTGGGTTCCATCATGTTCCATTTATTGCATTCTGGGGTGTACCAAGTGTACCACGTCATATTTCCAGCTTTCCACGTCGGTAGGCACAATGTGTGGGGCCCGACCATTCACGCCGAGTGTCCAAGCCTTAGATTTGATGAGCTCGCTCCACAAGGCTGTATTTCTTGTGTCGAACATAGCGCTGTATAACTGTATAACCCTAAAGATGCCAATGCCAGAAAGGCAAGAAGCATATTGTACGAAGATGTACGAAGTGGAAGGAGCCAAGGAATTGAAAAAGGAAAGACACTCAATGAAAGCTTTGTTTGATTCACCTTTTCTTTGCAAGGCGTTTTGCTATACTTAGAGTTTTGGTTCCATCACTAGGTCAGTAGGTCATTCGTTGTATTTCCACATTGCATAGCTTTTCATCTTCCGCACGCAATATTGCTTGATGTTTGTGTCATTAATTTCAACGCGTTTCCATGTTCAATGTCCGTGCTACTGACATGGTTTCGCACCCTCCATCCAGGGCGCAGCAATTGGGCCGGATCGGTCATAGCTTTTCAGAATCGAATCTGCAGGTGCTGAAGGAGGACGGCGAAACATTGCGAATACAATTTGTATGATACAAAGTGGTGGAAACGTGGAAAATGGATGTGTTTTACGTCACTGTGGCATCCTTTCCGGCAGGTTTGAGTAGTGATTTCTGATGTTTTCAGAGGATATACATGTGGCATTACACCTTTGGTCAAGCCCGGATATACTTCATGATTAATTACTTCGTATAACGTACATGTCAACCATTAATAGTATTGCATATATCTATCATGATCTCCATCTCTTGTAATTCCTGTCGGTTTTTTGTGGTCATGTCCTTTTTGGGGCAGGATCCCATGGCCCGGCGTTACATGTCGAAGAGATACGCCGAACTCATGCGGAAGCCATCCAAGACGACCGAAGTCGACGCGGACCGCGGCCCTAAGCGACCAGTCCAGCTACCGGCGGCCGGTCTGCCCCAAGCGACCATGACGGCGGTGAAGTTTCCAAAAGCGGAGTTGGGGAACTCAACGTGCAAAAGGTCGGTTGGCTACTGAAGATGCTGATTGTGTGATGGTGTTGATTTACCTGCTGTATGCAAAAATTTACATCAGGAAAATATATTGTGATTTGTTTTTGATGACAGACAGTACCTTTTGTAGATTTTGTCCCTCGCAAATCGCTGCAGATGCTGAAGGAACTTCATGAGCCAGCGATTTCCATGTCACTTTTGCGATCCATGCTGGGCTAGTGTTGTATCACGAAGCCGTTTTTGGGTGTAAGGCCGCATCTTGACTCCTGAAGTGTTTGATGAAAGTGCTTGTGAAAATAGAAATCCGGAGAAAGACAGAAAAAATAATCAACTTGCCTGATACAGAGATAGACAGTCCGCAATTCAAGAAGATAGTATCATCATGTATCATCTCTCTTCTCTCTATGCTTGCCCACATCCTCTAGCTATGGAATACTTGCCAACATCAACTATCAAAATGTTGGTAAACATATATTAGGCAACTGCCACAAAACTGCACCGTACCGTTTCATCGGAACATTTAGGGTTGATGTCCACCTCATGGAGTTGAAGGTTTTGTCGAAGAGTTCCTAGGCTTCGCCAAACCATGGATGGTCGCAGCGTCATTGTCTTGTTGGACAACTCAAGTCATCGCACGGGGAAAATGACATTGCTTGATGGGAAATATGGGAAAAATGTATAGAATAATGTTATAATGTAATATCCGGTACAGGTTGATGTCAACCCGAAATTCCGGAAAATCCACAAAATCCAATTGTTGTTGGGAAGCGTCAAGCCGTCAAGCCTACTATTTCTGGATTTGTGGATTGATTCTTGGCCATTTAAAACCTGTTCAGCCCAGAGTGTTTGCAATCATACAGTAGGGCAGTTGATCCAGAACCCAAGGTTTGCTACAAGAAAGGGTTCAAGTTCAAGTGTTCCAGCAGCTTTATTGTATAGAAATCCTTCGGTTTCTGTTGTGTCATGATGCGAAACGGACCAAAGTCATGTCGCTGCTTTTTGCCGAGGCCCAACCCACGCTTGCCTCGTGGCCATGTCGGGAGCCATGGGTGTCCAGAAGGCATGGTGAGTAGACCAAGCAAAACGGGAAGGAAGAGACGTACTTCCAAAAGAGTAGTTGTATGCCCTGGTCAGATGGTATTGTTCCCTGGAGGTTGGCCCCCGGTGGGCCCCAGAAATCGCCACAGGAACAGATGTCAAGGTATGTCAATGCTTCTGTTTTAAAGCACAAACCATATTTTAAATGATGGATCATGAGTTTGCCCCAAAAAGTAGTGTAGGAAGGAAATTGACTCCACGACAAACTCAAGTTTGTTTCTTTGATTCTATGGTCTGTGTAGTTTAGCATTCTAAAGGATATTCCAACCACCAATATGGAGGCCACTGATCAACATCATCAAGCGTTGACTGACAGATCCATAGTTTTCCAATCGCCCTGGCAGCATGAGTGGACCACTGTTGTCCGAGGGCTCGATGGACATCCATAGTCCGAGCCCACCCATCTTGGGACGACCCAAGTACCTTGGCAGATGCAGCTTTGATGGACCAGGATTTGATGACAGTTCCAAGAAGGAAGCCATCACCTTATAGACTTTTAGGTGGTGCTTGCAAGAATGATCCATGTTCACCCTGATTCCGGAAAGATTTCTATGTTGATAATGTTGAAATGGGTGGCTCAACCGCAGCCCTGAAGAAACCTCAAGTTTAGATTTTGAAATCTTTGAGTTTGTTTTTCTGAATTTTTGGGCTGTGGACCATGGGGGGCGGGATCCGAAGTATGATGATAAATGATAATGATAACGATGCTGACGATTGTGATCACAATGATCAGGACTATGGGAATGATCACAGTACTTATACTGATGATGATGATCATGTAAGAGGAGAAGGACTGCACTGCCGATGGTGATGATGAGGGTGATGTTTCATCAGGATGACATGTTTGTGCTTCCTCGCGGGTGTGGCGCAAGCGACAATTCTCTTTGCTTTTCATGATGCTGATTTCGTCACAATGTGGGATGCAAGAGATGATCTCCTAAAAAAGGAGATGTTACTGGTGCAGTGCTTTGCGTTTTCGAGCATGACGTGGACTTGTTTGATTTCCCTCAGTGTACTGTTGGTGCTGGTGCGGTAGAGAATCCGTCCTTGCTCTGCAGTGACGCATTGTTGATCCCTACCCTAACTCCCTCAGAACGTGAGACTTTCAGCCGTAGTTTTCATAGTGTTTTCCTTGAGGTTCAACTACACCTTTGACTACGCTGGAGAGCGACTCGTCATGTGACGACCTACCTTTGTTTCACTGCTGCATCCCTGAGGGACATGTGGCGGAATCGATGCATGGCTGAAACCGATGTCACTTTTGGGCCTCCCCACAGCTATCTACGTACATTTGGACAAGTTCTAGCGACCTAAACGCTGGACCAAACCCCCTTAGATAGATGGTGATTTAGGATGCTTAAGGCTAGCAGAATCCTATATCAGTCAATGCGGTTTCAATTTTGAAGCAGATTACCCAGCCACATAGATCGTAGAGAGCTGAGTGACAGTGGCTGATGTGGATGAACACATTCGAACCTTTCCCAACAAAGATAGACATCAAGTATATTCAAGTATTATGGCTTTATAGAAATTCTACAAGGCTCTGGAGCTTTTTTAGAATGTTTGGCGTTTAGCACACAAATGATGAACCCAGCGGGGGGAATGCGCCTTGGCTACATCGGTCTTTTGCAGTGGGTCAAGTGCTGGCAGTTTGTCCATAACCTTTGCTGCCAGTGGCCACGAATGGTTGAATCTCTACGAGGGGGGTGCTCACACTTGGTACCATGTTTTTCGCGCCAAAACGGTGGGATTGATTTGGAGCGGAAGTCATGGCGGTCTACAGTCTACAGGCAATTCCCACCAGAACTGTGTCGAAACGTAAATCCGGCACCCAAGCTACTGCTGGGTGACTACAAGGAGTTTGAGGATGGACTTGTGGGATTTGAACGTATAGAGATTCTTTCATGATTCATTTTAGAGCACTTGTGACTTTCAGCTTGTCGCCGTGTTTGGCCCAAAGCAACCCCCCCAACCAACAAACCCATCCCAAAGCCACGGATTCACTGCGGTTCAGGGCACCCAACGGACAGCCCTCCCGCCCCTTAAGTTTGCCCTTCCTTTCCCGCACGCTTGGGGAGCCCAGTGGATCGAGCTGGAGTTTTTCAAACCGTGTAACTCTGTGGAGTTGTTTAAATGAAGACAATGAAGATAATGAAGTTATTGTGTGTGATATGATTTTAATCTATTTTGTAATTTTATATTCTTGGTCTTAGTGGCTCACTTAGTGTTGGATCAGGATGGTATTAAAATCCCTGGTCATGTTTCCTGATGTGGAGGGCTGCTAGCTCACCAGAAGTCACCCATGAAGATATCAGGTAAATCTATCCCCTCCGCACTTCCAGTTGCAACAAAACGACGCGCCGAGGCTCCCAATTTTCAGTGGAAGTCGTCATGGTCATTGCCCCAGTGGTTAAGAATTCCAACTGCCCGTGGTTCACGTGGAAGATGCAAAAGAAGGTAAAAGGATGCAACATGCGCAGTACAGACTGTGTTTTGAAACCATGAAATTGAAAACTGAACTTCGTGAAATTGAACGCAATAATCGATCAGTAATCCTCTAATTATGTTCCATTCCATTCAGTCTTCTCTGAGAACTTCCTTTAAGTATCCAGAAATGTCCATGATCCATGTTTCAATCAACCTTCGATCAGCACCACGAGGCTCTTTCACTCACTCGAGGGCTATTCCGCCCCAGAGGCAGAAGTTTATCAGAGGAGCTTTTCATGACTCAAGCATCCGAAGAAAAGGACATTTGATGGACCTAGAGCTTCATATCCAAAAGATTGGACTGGCATCTGGCTGATAGAACTGATAGAACTGGTAACATTATGTAACATTTAGCAACAAAAAGCATGGTCCAAAACCTCAAGTTGAGCAATACTCAGCCAAATCAATGATGGTTTTGCATTTGTTCATAGTATTTTCTCAGAGTGTAGCCAACAATGCTTTTCTAAATCAAAGTGTTGATTCTATTGTGTGGACTTTGTTTAGTGCTTCCTTGGAATCGGGATTGTCCTCCATTGTTCGTCATCGTTTTATATGTTTGACTCCCAAGACATGAACTCCTTGCAAGGCGTGCGAAGTTTTGCTGTGGGCGTGATCCCGGCAAAACTTTCCAACAGATTGGCTGCACAAAATAAGTTTCCCTTCCTCCAAGAATTATGATTGTGTTACGGAAAATGAATTCCCAGACGCAAAAGAACGCCAGGTTTACAACCGCACAAAACCACACCTGAACATCGGAACCATTGGCCACGTTGATCACGGTCACTTGGTGAAAAGGGTGCTTCGGATCCGACCAGTAGCCGCTGCTGAAGAAACCTCTTCAGCATGGGAAGCTAATGGGGAGTTAAGGGGCTACCAACAGATGGTTCTGAAATGTGCTGAATTATGTTTCGGACGAAGGACATGTTGAAGGAATGACAGATAAATGTCGGTGCTGGATGCATGTCATGAAGAATTCAAAGTCATCCAAAGCCATGATCGATTCCACTGTTTGGGCCAAACCACCATGACAAATCCATTTGTATCCATTTGTGCGTGGGATGGCTGCCAATGTCATGATTCTGCATGAATATTTCCGTGGCGTCAGGTGACGGATGCCCCGAAGTTGGTGTGGTTTAGTCAAGGGAAACCCATCCAAAAATGACTGTGAAATTTCGGTACGTTAGAGGTTGGTGAAGTGTTGTAAGTTCTTCCTATAACAATTCACTGCGATTCATTCCAGGTATGGAATATTTACTCACATTCAACAGCCCGAAATATTTATACCTGATACCCCCCCATCTACCTAGAATGATTGAAGATTGCCTTTGGCTGTCACTGAGGCAAAACCACTCTCACCGCTGCAATTACAAAGGCGCGCTGAAGAGCCAGCTCCGAGAAAAGTTTGGTATCGGGTAACGATGCAACTCTTGTGCACTTGCCCTACGTTCACTATTGAAGCCGTACGAGTGAATGGCCGAAACATGACAGAACGATCAGAACGTAACAGAAATGTGACCAATGTTGGTATTAGTGGAGATCATGAATTGTGTTGTGTTTTCCTTTTGTTTCCTGGTGGTTCTATCTATCTACTTTAGTACTTAGACCAATTAGATGATCAACTGTCCAACATTCCTACTTCATTGCTTGGTAGTGTTGATGGACAACTTTCAATCCCAACAGCCTGGCCCTGAAGCTCCATAGGTCATGGCAGATGAAGGACGCGCAGAGTTCAAAGCTTATGATGCAATCGATAAGGCGAAAATTGGACGATGAACATGGGCAAAAGAGTTAGAACATGTTATAAAACATCTGGAGGAAACTTGGTGAACGCCTGGTTTTGTGTAAATAGGAATATTAGGAATATTCAGCAGAGTCGACCAGAGGGGTTTCAATTTACTACAAGAGGGCCAAGAGAATACAAGAATAGAAAATATGATTCATAGGCTGGTAGATCATGAGTGTTCGAAATAATACGCACATGTTTGACCGTGTAATAATTTCTTCAAGCAGGATTTTAGTTTTCAGTATTTGATTATGTCCCATGAATTTGAACTGGATTAGACCTTTGTGGTATGTTACTGTTCAGTGGGCTGACATAGTCACGCAGCTTCTCTCTATACATCAGTATATTACATATTTATATACATATGCATTCACATACTCGTATGTGCTAAGTTCTAAACTCCCATTAATAATATCCCTATCCTAAAAAAGGCCCTCAACCGAATAGCAGGGGCTTACATGCCCATTAGTAGGATTCCTATCAGCAAAGCGATGACCATTCCCGTGTGGGGCAGCTTTTGACCGTCACCGGGCACATGATATAGATATATACTTTGACATACACATATACATGTACACGTGGGTATATATACATTGCATACACAGAAAGAGAGAGAGAGAGAGAGACGGGTGTATATACGCTGCAAGATGGGCATGCACATGCAGCCACCTGAGCCATCTCAACCACAGGCACCTGAAGAAAAGAAGCGTTGGGTACTTAGAGCTGGATCTGTCAGTGATGAACATCAAGGTCCTTCAATGAGTGCCGACACTTGTTACATCCTGCAGGAAGATGTTAAGCAATCTTCCACACAGGTCTAGAATCAGTGTTAGGAAGAGCCCATACATTCCGCATGATCCAAATTAGTTATTCAATAGGTACGTGCACCATGGTCATGTAAGACACATCTGTTTGTACTTGAAAGGCTGAAGTTCTACAGGAAGCGCAAACTCACTGAACCGAATTCACCGTGTTGCCGCCTTTCAGGCGGTATCACCATCAACCAAGCGCATGTCGAGTACGAAACGGACAAGAGGCACTACGGCCATGTTGATTGTCCCGAACTCGGTAGCTGCGAAAGGAAAAGTCGTTTTTCTTGTGCTTTCTTTCGTGCCCCAATAAAAGGATTGAGATCACACTGGGGGGCCTAAGGGTGTTGTCACAGTAATAAGATGTTTGTTTTCAACTGCAAACATAACATTATACGTTGACATGATTTTTCCTCTGTGTATGTCGCAAAGAGTGTGATGTCAGCGCATAAGAAGTGAACTATATAGATCACTTGTCACTGTAGGTCCTGGTCACGCAGACTACGTGAAAAACATGATCACGGGAGTTTCTTGGCGCCAGGGCTTGGGCTGTACTCGCGAAGATAATGTTGATGTGGTGAGTTAGTGGTCTACTCTAGAAGCCAATGCTTCTAGTAAGATGTGCAGTGAACCACTGGCACTTGGCCGTCCAACATATTGAATGTGCTGTGACCCAAATCCCCATAATTGCAATCAGCAGTTTATGCTACCCTTTCAACAACAGAGTCCTTAATTGAGAAGACAAATGCAAGCTGTTATATTGAAAGAGCCACTACAATCAACTTTCGGATTAGTGTAATGACTTTAGGACGCATGCTCCACTTTCCGGCTCCGCACCCGCCACAGTATGGGAGCCCATTCACGCACATGCATGCGAACACATAAATTATTAGCACTAGTACTGGTATATACTAGGACCACGGATACTGTTGCTGCTGCTGCTCCTACTACTACTAGTGCTACTACTTCTACCACTAAAAGTACTACCATTATTATTCATGAAATCCGAGCCACCATTGTTGGAAGGATATTGTAGCTGATTGAGTTCCGGTATTAAGTATTGTATTGTACGCATGGAGATGCATTTTATTCTGCTAGCTGTTTTCAGACATGTGGAATATCTTCCAAGTTGATTAATTTGCAAATATCAAGGATGTCGTGTTCATTTGCATGGAAACATATCTACAGTACATTTACACAAGTCACAGGCATGTACATTTTGTTGGTCATTATTGATATGCGGTTTACATGTGATGTGAAGATAGTGTTGTTTTTCTCACACATACCAATTAGAAATTTTGACCAGGATATATATTTGGTTATGTTTGGTTTCTTTCTATGCCAAGGCTGCTCAAATGGATGGTGCTATCCTGGTGGTCTCAGGACTTTCGCAGGGTTTTCTGTGTTCAGTTTGGTATATTAGACTGGGTGAATTGTAGCTCACTCAAGAGTGGCAATTTTGCCTATTCTGTTCAGAAACCAGGCTGACTTGGACTGGTCAAAGCACCTGCCAACTGCGTTTTTTTCGTGGGAGATGCCATCTCCAAAATCGTTTGGTGATGTTTGATGGGGGCGTATGTGTCACAAAGTGATGTTCCCATGGACTGGTTTTAGGAATTGATGTGGCAGTACTGACCGGAACGCAGAGTTTTCGTGAGGCTATGATGGTCCCATGCCACAGACCCGGGAGCATATCCTTCTATCCCGACAAGTGGGTGTGTTTGGGACACTCAACGATGGGTCGCAGCTGAGTCGATGGGTCGATTTGCTATTCTGAATGGCATGGAGGGGTATCAAATCTGAGGACTTTGTTGGCTCTGGACTCTAGATCCATAAACTGTATAATGATGACATGTCATGCGTCATTTGTGGCACAAGGGGAGAATATTGTTTTATGGACAATTTGTTTGTTTTTGTGTGTGTGTGTGTGTCCAAAATTCGGCTCAAACATTCTGAAAAGACATAAGCTTCGTCATTTCCCTATGAGATTTGTTGGCTTGGCTGCAGTACAAGTCCGAAAGAAGCCACAAACCCTTCCTTGGGCTGAGTTCCTATCACATCTTGTCATGACTCAGCGATAGGCTGTTGACAAAAGAACGAGACGTGCAACATTCTGTTGAACGGAAAAACGGGTGGAACATGAAAAGACTTGCAAACCTATAGAACTACAGCAGACAGTATTTCTTGTTGTGATTTGGAACGCTATGGCTTTGCCTTTTGCATCTTTTGTGGTGCAATATTCGAGGTCGGCAAAGTGACATGATGTTGACATAAAATATCCAGGGGTACGCTTGAACATGAAATCCCAAAACAGTTTGACAACTGGGGATGGATAAAAAAAAACCCGTCCTTTCAATCACATCTTCGGGGGAGATTGGATTTTGAGAGCATGATATAGAGGCATCAAAAATGCAGGGCCGCGCAAGAGGGCGCAAGGGCGAGCGCAAGACATACCATATCAATCCATATCACCATAGCACCATGGAATTTGGAGGATATTTAATGATATTTATTGAATGTGGCAAAATGACCCACGCGCGCAAGAGCGCGCAAGGGCGAAGCGCATGGGTCCTATCCTACCAAAAAGTAGACGGAATTTTCGACAACCCCCAACTCCTCCTGGAAAGAGGTTGTTCTTATTGTTTCCACCAAAACAGCATGTCCAATGTGTTTGTTTTGTTTCTCAGTTGTACATCCAAAAAACTGCAATGCGATCTTCCCCCCAGAAAACCACCAACATCCACCAACCAAAAAACGTACCGGACCAAAATCAGCATCTCTTTTTCATCCAAATTCCAGTATGATTCCTCGCAGAACGAAATCCCTTTCAACCAACAAATCTAACAACCAGAGTGTGGTTTCAACTTTTTGCCGTTTTCTATTTTGTTCACTCCAGTCTTTACTCATATTGACTTCACTCATATTGTTCTTCAAGTTAGATTGTTTGACAACTTGGCAATTATCACCAGCATACCAGTAGTACCGCACAAGGCGGTGGCGGAAGTTTCAAGAATAGGAAACGTATAGGAGAGATTGATTGCTGTGAGTGACGGATGTCAGAGCAAAAACATTGACCAACTGAGTAACTAGCTAGCTGACTAATTGACTGATTGACTGTCTGATTAACTGAGTAATTACCTAAGTGATCAACTGACCTATTGACTGACTGACTGACTGACTGCCTGACTGACTGACTGAAAGACTCACTGACTGACTGACTCACTGNATGACTGACTGACTGACTGACTGACTGATTGACTGACTACTTGATTGACTGGTTGACTAACTGACTGACTGACTGACTAATTGGTTGACTGTTCACGACTGACTGACTGACTAATTGATTGACTGGTTGAGTAAGTGAGTGACAGACTGACTGACTGACTCACTGACTGACTAACTAACTAACTGACTAACTAGCTAACTGACTAAGTGACGAACTGACTGATTGACTAACTGACTAACTTACTACCTGACTAATTTTCGACATCTGAACTTCCAAAAGTGCTCCGAGGACTACAGATTTTTAGCATTTTCACTTCAAATTGTGCGTTTCGCCACAGCGGCGTGCATTTTTTCGACATCTGAACTTCAAAAAGTGCTCTCGGAATGCGGTGTTTTGTACATTTTCACATCCGAATGTGCTTTTCGCCACAGCGGCGTGCAATTTTTCGACATCAGAACTTCAAAAAGTTCTCCGAGGCCGTCAGTTTTTTAGCATTTTTACTTCCAAATGTGCTCTTCGCCACAGCGGCGTGCATTTTTTCAACATCCGAACTTCCAAAAGTGCTCTCGGAATGCGGTGTTTTGTACATTTTCACATCCGAATGTGCTTTTCGCCACAGCGGCGTGCAATTTTTCGACATCAGAACTTCAAAAAGTTCTCCGAGGCTGTCAGTTTTTAACATTTTCACTTCCGAATGTGCTTTTCACCACAGCGGCATGGAATTTTTCAACATTAGCACGTACAAAAGTGGTCCAAACACCTCATGTTTTGTACATTTTCAGTTCAAAATGTGTTTTTCACCACAGCGGCGTGCAATTTTTGATTTATCCGCTGACCACCTGACTCCGCACCCGCCGCTTTAACAGGCCTACTTTTCGACTGACCCGACACACGAATCATTGAAAAAACACAGCATTTCGTGACTTCTCTAACATTTAGCGCGGATGTATGTTCTTTCACTTGACTTTGACACTATTGCATCTTCTGTCGACTGACTTGACTACTCTACTCGTCCATATTGTTGGAAGTTTCTATTTAAACTTCCTTCGACCATAGTACTCTGTAGTACCTATAGATACCTAAAGCCATCTAAAGCCTATAGATATGATGACCTTTTTTGGTTTGGAAACCCAGTAACACGCCTCGGGTTCAGAGGTGCGGCCGGGAGCAGCGCTTCAGCGGTCAGGGTTCGTTGCGCTTCCGGAGTGGCCTAGCTGACGGCCCAGAGGAGGCAGTAGAGATTCGAAAAGCCTTGGCGGACGCCACAGGAAGCGGTGAATGGGATATATTTGGATGATTGTTTGGGTGAAAAGGTGGAAAAAGATGGAGGAGGAGATGAAATGAGTAGATGCTAGATGATAAGAAAGATGGAGTAATGGATGAGTGGTGATTGTTCTTGAGTTGAAAAGGATGAAATAGACCAAGACTGGCGCGATCTTATGTGATCAGATCCAAGCTTGACAAGTGATCTTATGTATGAGATCTTATGTAATTAATCTTATGTAGTTCGGCCTGTCTAGAATGTACAGCTGCCAAGGCTGGTAGAGTAGATGTTCACCTAATCAACAAGCATGGGCTGATCTCAAAATCGCTTGGCCCAGATGAGCAGTGGCTCACTTCACCCAACACTTTGGTTGCAATGGCGCAGTGCCATTCAAGTTGAACAATGTTTGCCAATGATTTCTGAGTATTTATGATAATGTAGCCTATTTTTTCTCTCCCGGATCATATCCAAATCCCACTTCAATGAATACACTGAAGTATGTATGAATAATTGTTGCTCTCTCCAGCAACAGGATGAATCACTGTGGCTCATGTTATGGATCCCCATCAAATTATAACAAATCCACAACAAAAATCCGCAAATCTGTCCAAAACTTCTCAGCTTGAAAAGACCATGATCACTATAATGTTTTAAACTATCTCTATTTTAAATACATACTGTACTGTACATCTCATCACCCAAACAGTTTCCTGCCAATTTTCATGCCTTGATTTCCAACGAAATCTCTTCGAACTCCGAGGATTAGCTCATTTGAGAAGAAAATAAGCTGGTAATTTGGGTTGAGTAGGGAATCACACTTGATTTATTACTACAGTACCCTGTTAAGTAGGGATCATATTCTGTCATTTAGAGATGATATGGGATCATTGAATCATTGTTGTCTCCTATTTAAAAGAAAGCCCGTGGGGCGCCCGTGGAGGACTTGCTGCTAGCGCCATCGGTCTCAACGTTTTGCCACGTCAAGCTGGTGGACCTCAGAGTGCGGTGAAACCCGTCGCAGGACAAAGTCCCATGTCTGATGAAGTGTGTTGAAATGGTAAGGGAAAGGTTCTGACTTAGAATCCACCAATATTTAGTAACAAACTTCTGTATATGGTTTGTTTGCTATGTTTTGCTATGTTTCCCCAAACAGTGTGGTAACACTTGGGGTTCTTACGGTAATGGTAAAAGGCCGGGGTGGCTAGATCGAGGTGGCGGACGGGTTGTGCACAGATTTCATCGCTATTTTCGTGGTTTCGTGCTTGCATGTTCGTTTCGTCTGTGAATTTTCGTAGTTTTCGGGTGTCTGCGACCGGCGTGAACGGGTTTTGTCTGTAAATTTTCATAGTTTCCGGCTTTTCAACTTCTTCGATGTTCATTTTTCGTGGTAATTCTCGTACTTTTCGTGTGTCTGCGGTGCTCTTGAAAGGGTCTAAAACGGGTTTCGTCTGTAAATTTTCGTACTTTTTCGGCTCTTCAACTTCTTCCATGTTCATTTTTCGTGGTAATTCTCGTACTTTTCGTTGTTCTCCAATGCTCTTGACCGGTGTTTTTACAATAAAACTCGGGCTTCTTTGACGTTTTTGGCGCTGCAACATCCGGCTCAAGAACTGAAGTCGATGTTTCCTGGTAATTTTCGTACTTTTCGGTGTTCTGCAACATCCGGCGCAAGAACTGATGTTCATTTTTCGTTGTAATTTTCGTACTTTTCGGTGTGCTCATATATAGAGTGCTCCCACAGGTCACACATAGAGTGCTCACACATAGAATGCTCACATATTTAGTGGTCACACATAGAGTGCTCACATAGAGTGGTCTCACATAAAGTGGTCACACATAGAGTGCTCACATAGAGTGGTCACACATAGAGTGCTCACATATAGAGTGCTCCCATATAGAGTGTTCACANCATAGAGTGCTCACATAGAGTGGTCTCACATAAAGTGGTCACACATAGAGTGCTCTCACATAGAGTGGTCACACATAGAGTGCTCACATATAGAGTGCTCCCATATAGAGTTTTCACATAGAGTGGTCACACATAGAGTGCTCATATTTAGAGTGAGCATAGAGTGGTCACATATAGAGTGCTCATATAGAGTGGTCACACATACATTGCATTTTGTTTTTATTTTCACACTGTTTGGGGTCTCTTGCCGGGATAATTTTTTGGAAATTTGAAGTTGAAGGGTTGTGAGCCAAACGTAGGAGTCTGAAAAAGGATGCTTTGTGAAAATTTGAAGGTTTTTACAGGTTCCGAAAAGTCTGGTGCCCGTTATGTAGGAAAATTCCAGTGACCCCCAAAGGTGGGGACAGAGATATGCCTTTGAGCAGACAGTGGGTGTAATGCGCGATTCGGTTTACATTGCATCAGAAGTTCTCCAGGCCAAGAAGGGGTGTTTGCAGTTGTACAATGCTATAAGACAATATAAGACACCTATCGTTCCAGGTGTGGATACATTCAATATTTCAAGATTCTTTGCTCGTGTGATTACTTTTGCCAGCATATGTCGTGTGCCTCATTTGATTGAAATCACCTGAATCCCATGTTATTTGGTGTTTCATCTCACGATGCGTATTAACTTTCTCATGCATTTTCACGTAGAATCCAATCATGGCTGTAGTTCTCATTAAAGTCAATCGTCAGTGACCTCGTGTAAATCAAAATTTGCACTCTCTTTCTCACCCCATTTCTCACCCCATCTTCAGGTTTGCTTTCCTTCTTGGAGCAATGCTGTCGTGAAGATCATGGTGTCTTCCAGCTTCGTGCCTCCTTTGATCATCCCTCCAATGTTGACTTCGTTCAGGTTCGCGTTGCATGCCCTGGAACTGCCACATCGAAGGCTGCAGCTAATAGCACTGAGACACAGTTCCTTGGTTTCAAAAAATGTGCCATCATGATTGAGGTGAAATTACTGTATGGCAACTAGAACAACTTACTTGGCACGTGATGGCAAGTCCATCCGATTTCACACTTTGGCCATCCTTGATTGAAGCACTAGTGACCCCTGAATCTCTGCGGAAGAATAATCCATTTGACTTTAGGCGGGCTTGCCTATTTGCGCGTAGATGTCAATTCATTTGATTCCAGAATCACATGTTTACATGATCACACACCTGTTAATGTATATATATATATTGGTAATACTTATAACTTATGCCTGTATTTATTATATACAATACCGATCTTCACATATCAAATGTGATACATGTGGGTATATAAGACGCAGGTAATATATAGTTTACCTAAAGTGGTACAAACCAGCCATTGTAAATCAGGGTCTCTTGGCTCCTTTCATGGCACGCCACGTCGGCGATTGGACCAGGCCGCCGCCCATTGTGATAGAGCAATTTGAGTTGGAAGCCAGCAGCAGCTCGTCTCGCACAACCCTACATGACGTGTGTGTGGACCTGACAAAACCAGAAAGGTCCCAAAAGTCCTTTGTAAATAATGTGTAGACTGGAACTTTGATTGTGTGGTCGTGCCTAGGTTTCTGAAATAATATGTCTCTGGCAACTCACAGATAGTTGTTTGGTTTCATATCCATGTTACTTCAGGATAACATTTGCAAGAAATTCATATTCCATGTCTCCAAGTGAACATGTGATCTTGAAAACGCATAAAGAGGTGGCAGCAAGTCCAAGGGAAACCCTTAATGTCAATTCTTGAAGTTACTCTGTAATTTATTGTACAAGATGGATATATAGACACTGGTCTTGAGGCAGTGAGACCTTTCAGCACCAGAACTCCCTGTCATTTTCACCGAGGTACTGTGGCAGCATTGAAGACATTGATTCATGAACGAAGCAAATATCCAGTGGAGCAAATGGTGCTGCTTTTAGGTTGCAGGACTCGGGAGCCATTTGTGCCACATCCAAAATGTGTGATGCTGTAAATGCAAGGAGGCATCTATATAATGTGATGAAAATCGGTAATGTGAAACCTAAAAAGCTCCCTGTAACTTGAGATCCTAATATAGCAATGCTACTTACAATGGAGACAAGAGGACCATGTTGGCATCCTTGAACAAAATATTGCCACAACGTACATATGTTGTTGTCCACACCATGCTGAAGCCAGACGATGATCAGATAATTACTTAATTGAATTAGATATGTATCTAAAGAGTTTGTTTGAAAGAATCCTTTTTGGGTTATGTTTGAACCCTTTTTGAAGCATCGTTGAGTTTCCCACCATTTTTTTTTGTCGTTCAAAGGAGGCTTCAGGATGAACTTCCCATGGGCCGCGTGAGTGCGGCAGCCGAAGCCTCCAATGTTTTGTTGCAGTTGCACCTCGCAGCGCGCGGAGCCATGGCATTCCTCAGGTCCCTGGGCGAGCAATGGGCAACCGGGTACAACCATCCAAAAGGTTTTGTATATAATTAGTATAGGTTCAAACCCCATACATGGGGTAAAAATGAAGTAACAAATCAGGTTGGGACATTTTTACATGATGTGCCTATCAATGGATCGGATCTTGGGAGACTTCAACTTGAGAATTTTGATCTCAGAAATTTGTCTGTGGAATCCTCATTTTTGCAGACCTGCATGGGAATCCTAAAACGGACGATGTGAGTTTACCAATGGAATGATCCCTGAGTTCAGCAATCAGTTGGTAACTGAAGCAACCAGAGTGCCAAGTACAAGCCAATTCTATTAGGGATAGGTATAATTTTGGAGAAGTTACAAAGCTGCAGATATGCCATGGAATGTTCAGAAACAACTAAAAGTCATGGCTCAGAAATAAGATGACAATAAAGTTGATTTTCCTGATGAATTGGTATGCACAACACACCAAAGCTTTACACTTTACAGAGACAATGTACGCAGCTTGCTTCTTTGGTGACACCAGTCCTTTCCATGCATCATACAGGATAGGCAGACTGCCAGTTTCAGCCACCACATAAGATACATAAGCTTGACTGCCCGGTCGCATTACCATGACGGACACTCAGGACAGATAAAAATTCGATAAAGATTAGCACCGGTTCCCACGTTGTTAAGGAATTGGCCATGCAAATTTGACCATCCCAAGAATGAGACTTTGTAGGATGAGATGACTGCAGCAAGCGACCCGCAAAAAAGTTATATTCACCGATAGATCCACCAATACAGCAATACACCAACATGATCCGAAATCTGACATGTGCATCTTCACATCTCCTTGTGCTTTTTAGATTTGGTATTTCTGTGGCCGTGCATAGACAGCAAGAGTGAAGATAAACCTGCAACAAGCACCCTCCTTGCAACGGCACGGGAGGCGCGAGGGACAAGGACATCGAGACATGGAAGCTGGTGAGAGGCCTGAGACTCTCAAGTTGATACTTCCGAGATGTATTCCAGGTCGCTTGGTCAAATAATTCCCATGTCATACTCTCAAATTTGTGTTGATTTTCACACACAGGTCACAGTACTGCAAATAGAAAAGATGATACAAGAGTTTGTTTGTATATTCCATGATATTGTATGCATGCATATTATAGCTATATTTACACATATATACGGGTATATATATATATATATTTATTTACATATATATATATACGTATATGTGCATACTACAGCATACATATTCGGTTTTGCTCCAGCGTCGCTGCACCTAAAGCAGCGGTGTTTTTCCAAGGTCGCCGGGAACGACCAATGCCCATCAGCCTGGAGCAAAGCACGGTCAGTGACTTGCGATGGTCAGTGCAGTCTATTTGCGGCCTATCCCCTGCACGAATGAGGTACGGGATCAAAAAAGCTGTTGATGCACCAGTTGAATCCAGGTGATATGTTTTTGTTTTTTCCATTTACTAAAAGTATTTTCTGTCCCAACTGGTGTAGGGGTTTTATCCGTTAACTCTATCAGTGAACACACTGGCTTGGCATGGCTTGGCTCGCTCAAAAAATACACTGCAGGCCAGAAGCATGCATTTAAAAAGGTGCAACCTTGTGTGGCTTATGTGGCTTATGTTGGTGGTTCCATTTCATGTTTGTCAGGCTTCTGAAAGATGGAGAGATAGACTTGGCAACTGCAGATGCTTGGCTTTGAGAGGGAGAGGAATCCAGAAGCTTGCGTGTAGAGATTAGCTGTATAGTCTTGAAAAGTACATAAATCCTGAAATTCCACAAAACTGAGATTTGATTCTATGTTCCATCATTTCCACGAGGGTAAGGCTTGAAGAATCAGAGATTCCAGACGTCCTTTTTTTTGTCACAGTCCTTGATGCTTGGATGTTCTGAATTTGTCCCTTGACTGAGGATGAGAGTAGCACCTTGAATTCCTTGGGATTCACAGATGGATCCACTTTGCTGGTAGATTCTGATACTTTGATCCATCGTGATGTAGATATGCCGGTGGATTTGCCATCCACCGGCCCTGCGACTTGGGACACTTGGAGGCATGCCGTCGAGATTTTTTTGTTATTATCTATCGATCTATATGTTTTTTAATACGTATATGTATGCACATGTATGCCTGCACACAATGATGTCAGTGACGTGAAGCGTCTTCAATCCAAAGGGTATTCTGTACAGGGAATACTCAGCTGGGTTTTTTAGGTTGGTGAAGTAGCATAGTTCGGCCAGCATGATAAGATATCCACAATGTGCTTTTGATTTGATTTGAGTGCAGGGTAGATGTGGAAGAAACTACATGACCAAAAGAAGGCTTCCCTAGCAAGCTTCATTTGGGTGTATCACAAAAAAAATGAGTGAACCCCCCAAAATTGTTTATTTCCATTTCATTTGATTTTGTGTAAATTGCAGATGCCATGTTTATACAGAATCATCGATTCTGTTTGACCTTCACCTTGACTTCTATCCTGAGGTTTATGACACTGCAGCCACAATGCTGGGCTTGCCAGATTCATCAAAGCTCTCCTTGTTTGCTGGGCCAGAACTGATCAACCGCCATGCGGACCTCTCACAAGCGCCCATTGCAGATGGGGTTGCTTGGATCCATAAAGGAATGCAGGTGTTGGTGGTATTTTGTTTTGTGTTATGCTTTTTGTTCTATAGTATGTATGTACGTATATATATATATATAAAGGAATTATATACCACTTTAAACCACATCCTGTTCATCGTTACAAGGTTTCTTGTGTTCCCCATGCGTTCAGCAGCCATTGTCAGGTAATCCTTTCCGCATATATCAGCTGGCCTTTGCAACTGCCTGTCTCTCAGTCTGGAATTCATCAAAGTTTTGACTTTGACTTTTTGAGGGTTGGCAAAGCAAAGCCATTCCGAATGGATCTAACCCCTGCTGATCTAGCCCCCTAAACAGAATCAAGGACATTAGTGCATGGTACATTGAGTTGACATCTGGTCTCACTATGCCACAAAAATTAGTTGTTACATATTGTGACTAGAAGATAGACGACATGCATGGATGAATGATGGGAGGTCGAATCGATCTTGATGAGGGTTAAAGAAACAAGCTAAAGCATGGTGGTTTCGCTGTCTAGCCATGCCACGTCATGCTGCATCCCTAAATTCCTGAAACGCCAAAATGGCTTGAGGGCTGGCGAGTTGTTGACGTCAGGTCTTTGTTCTTCAATCTGGTATTCCCAGTCCTGTGCCTGGAGATCCTCTTGATTTACCAGGCCTGTACTGTTGCAATAGGATATGGGATGCAAGTCATTCAGATGAAGGCCTTGTATGGATGTTCCTCTTCTTGGTCCCAGAGTATTCACGAAGCTCCTTTTCCCTGCATTTTTGTTTACCTTTTCTGCAAGTACTTTGTTGGAGCAGCCATTTTGATCACGCCATCGATTCCTTTTTTGATGTGATCCGCATCCATTTTGCTTGGGCATGCTTGGGCACTTCGATCTACCAAACAAATGCTGTCTCAAGACTTTATCAAGCATCCATCAACCCACTTCCATATCTTACCCATCCCTCAACCATCCCTCATCCACAGGCCATGTGGCTGTTCGCAGTTGCGACACAGTAGCAGAAGTGCGACAACGTTTGCTCAGCGCCAGCTCTTCCGAGCTGCGCAACGAGGTGGAAACCTTGTTGGATCCTCGACGAGACAAAGGGGAAAGGGTGGTGTTTGTGTGAAGTGACAGGAAAATGCCAGGCGGGTGGATGATTACGGCATGTGTATCTATATTATACTACATCATGTAATACATATATTTATTTGTCATTGTATATATTTTTTACTATATCTTTATATCATATATAAACAGCACCCTCAGACAAGGACATTCCACGACCTATCTTTTACATCCCCTGGACCTTTGTGTACTCTCGGTGTTCTTACCTCCCCTTCAAGAGGACATTCTCCCATGTTTGTTCATTTGCTGCCTCCACATGCCTATGCAGTGCTGTATTTATAGGTGTTTCTCTACGTACTACATGAATGAGCATTATGTTTTAGATTGAAATTTGCATATACATATATACATATATACATAATGCATTATAATTATGTTGGATACTTTTACCAAATAAGTACATCTCATTGTTTGTGATGTTTATGATTGTTTCCCCTTGTCTTCTGATTCGCTTGAGGCCGACTGAATCAGGACTTTTGGATTGCTCAGGTAGTCTGATTGCATCAATACAAAAACAACAGCAGGAACGACAACAGCAGCAGCAACAACAATATCAACATTGGGGCTGGCGTCCAGAACGCGCTATCATTACATTAGATCACCACCAAGACTAGTAAGAATCTATGTGTACAACATGCCTCATATGTACACGACTCCTTTATGTGTCTATTCCAGTGCTAGTGGTGTTATGATCTCGAGACTATTTGTTTGCCTTTCATCAGTTAGGATGGGAGTTTGGCCTTTGCAGTGGAGAGCTCTTTGTGGCAACAGGAAGGACGTGATTGTCATACCTTGGCATCTTTGGAGGCTCCTGGTAGCCAGATGGTTGGGACCATTTTGAGTCTTCTATGTTTATCCATGTTTTGTTGGTGTCACAGGTACGACGCAGTCGACGCAGGGAATGGCCTAGATCTTAATGTCAAAATGCCTTGAAACAACTTGGGACTAAAAAGTTGCAGCAATCACTTCCATTCGGAAAACAAGTCCTCAACCAACTATGTTTCAGTTCCAATTTAGTTTTCGGGGGTTTTAGCCACGTAGGCTTGAAAGGAAGCTACTTGCCTTGCCAATAAACTTTCCACTTCTCGTTGAAGACAGTTTTTGCGTTTGCTTTTCAGCATTTGTTCTTCCAGGGTGAAACCACCACCCATGATATCAATTCCACGATTGGATCGAGTGATGTTAAACTCTAGCATTCCATACCAAAGTATTTGAGGTGGAGACTTCCTCTAATACACTACTGTAAGTCTGACAGACCCTGGATGAAGATAAAGATTTGCGAACTTTATTGATCTTTATTGCTTTACAAAGTGACTTCTTGATTGCACTGTGTTTTCAAAACAACATGATGCAGTTGCCTTTCATACTAGTGAAGACGTTTCAATGCTTCCATAAGGACTGCTTTCATGAAAACACTCTGATGGAGCTTCAACCAAGCTCCTGCTGGCTGCTACAGGTGTTGTTGGGTCACTTCACTCCATGTCCAGAGACTGCACGTATCTCTCGCTTGGGAATGGCAGATGGAGGATGTCACATGGTGTTTGTCACGCGTCGAATTTTATCCGTAGAAGTTCAAGTACACCAGGGCGAAGACTGGATGCTTTCCTGAAGAAGCAGATGATGGATCAAAGTGGAGCAATCGTTCAATTGTTTTTTCAAGTGACATTTGCCCAGACCAAACAAAATTGATACCTGTAGTTCGTATCCAGTTGACAGATGCACTCAATCGATGTTCATTTCAAGTGCGTTGGGGTTTTCCCACTGCTTGCATTGATAATTTCAGATCATTTCAGATTTTTTGTTGATTTTTCTTTCCAATGCCAAAAAACATCTAATCCAACTTCCAACCCCACCATCTTTCCCTCCAAGGAAAGGTGTTTGCCAACTGCGTGTTCCCAGCACTATCCGTTTATCTGAGCTTTCTTCAATCTTGATTCGGAGCCTCAGCAATCACAGCGAGCTAGCAGAGGTGGCACCCAGTGAATTTGCTCAGTGTCTCAGTCGCCATTTTTACCCCCCGGGTTGGCAACGCGTTTGTGGCACGAAACGTCAAACTATAGTTCAGATGCAATGATGATGTCCAAAGGTTGGAGGTGTGTTGATGTGTGTTGCATTCATCCCAAGATATTAAGAGATACCATCACGATCATGGGACATAGAAGGTCTAGCAGCATAGAGCACTTTTTCAATCCATACTTAAAAAGCTGGCCAAAGTTACCGTTGATTGGCACACTAGAACAACACGAAGAAGGTTGGGACCGGTTGGGAGCGGTGAAGGCAATAGTCAGACAGTGTAGAATCTACGGATTTAGTGGATTTCTAATTTCCTGACGATTGAAATGCGTCACAATAAACATGGTGTGTCATGGTTGTATCATGCAAAGTCATATGACTTTACAGATAGCAGTCCGCATCAATAGTGGGCATCATCGTCCGGCCTCTATAATGCATGTTGACACTGGATTCCAGGAAATAGTTGATTCACTGTTTGTAGTTTGCTTCAGAAAAAAGCGTTTATCAACTGGCCAACGGAACTCCCATGGATGTGGCTGGGCTAGGGATCTTTTGTGTGCAGAAAAGCATGTCAATAAAAAACTTTACCATTCTTGAAATCTCAAGTCGTCGCAGACTGCCTTTGTCATACTGAGGTGTTCCTGGAGACCCTACTCAGAGGAACTGCCACGATCCTCCAGTTCATCCTCCTTCACCGGGGGGGTTGCTGCGGTCATCTCGAAAGTGAAGAGAAAGTCCTTGGGCCACTGGGCCTGCTTGTAGACAGTACATCATGTTTGGACAAGGAGTGTTTTCAATCTCTGACTGAGGATTTGGGTGAATGAACATGGCAATTTATAATATAGAAAACATAACGCGACCTCACCCCACAAATAGTTTTAGTAGGGGAATCTCCTCCAGAAGACCTCATTATAAGGTTGCGGGTTGAATTCTTACAATACGATGTACTCAATGAGGATCCAAGCCCTGGCCCAAACAAAACAATTGGTAATATTGAGACGATGACCATAATGATTATGTGGAGGAGGAGGAGAGCCTCCCAAAATGATTCCCGTGGACAAGTATGACTGACATACCTGTTGTGGTTCCATGCGTTCGAGCGTGTCATGGTATTCATCTTGAACAGGACCCATTGCTCATCCTCGGTTGTTTGGATGGTAGGTTGACATGCTAGCATATCTAAGGAATTATATATGCAAAACAATTTTATCTGATTTCTATGGATCAATTGATGATTTATAGTAAATGGTTTGTGTCCTTCAGAGAGGTGTGAGGTTTTTCCATGTTTTTGCAGCATGGCTGACAGAAGTCTCTCACCGCCCTTCCAGCTGATTCCAGGTGGTAGCCCCGAGACACCTGAGAAGAGGAGGCGACTGAGCTATTCGAAGGTGACTTGGCAAAGAGAGTTTGATCGGATGTGACCGGATTTGCATGTCACGGTATGTTTTTGCTTCCTGAATCGGGGTTGACTCTGTCGTTTGTTTCCTGGAAGAATAGATACTTGCTTGTACGGCGATTAAGATCATGCTCACTTATCTTTAGGCAATGATCTACCAAAAGGGTGGAAGTAGTGAAGTATCAATCTAAGTATTGCAAGTTGAGTTGCTAGTTCGATATCCTGCTTCCCTTGGACAGCATGTTCTATGGGTATTACCAAATTAATCTGTGGTGAACATTAAGATTTACAAGTTCTTTAGAACAGAAGAGAGATGTTGATATTGGAATTTATGACGAACCCGTACGAACTCGGTGATCAAATAGAATTATGGGTTGCTTCGTTGCTTACGCCTTAAGCATTCCAAGAGAAACCTTGCCATGAGGTCCAGGACTTGGATGACACGATGTTTCTGGGTGACCTGCTGGCGCAACATCCTGTGCCGCAATCTCGTTACCAGCCATCTTCTTAGTTGACTTCAGAAACTGAAACAAAACCTCCAGCGGGATTTTTGCTCGGACCTTTTATTTGCAGGAACTGGTCCTTGTTTCATTTATTTGAGAGTCAGACACTTATTGAGTGATTTCCTTGGCGCGAACTTGTGTTTGCAACCAATTTCGCTTGGTTAAAGATGTGTCTTAGCAGTTGCTTCAAGAAACCTCATCCACCTAGGCATCAAGGTATTCCGCGAATAAGACACCATGTTTGGTTTGCGACTTGATACAGAAGATCTTGGAATTAAATTTCATAAAACCTGGATCTCACCACGTCCTCACAGGCAGTTCTTGTGCCCAATTTCCATGGACATCATGCAAGACCCGGTGGTAGTGGGTGGCAGTGGCAACACTTATGATCGCAAATCAATTGAGAAGCATTTCCAGCACTGTCCCTTGGTGGCCAGATTTGTTTTACTTCCTTTGCCTGAACAATCCTCAGCTGGAATAGCCAAAGGCAAAATTCCTGCTAGAAAAATGGAAAGAAAGAGCAAACAATGCTGGAAGATCATAGAGATCTCTCGACCTTTGCTAAGCATCTAATATCTAATGATTCTATATGACTTTGTGAGGACATCGATTGTGCAATGCCCGCAAGGCATATGCACGTGTCGATGTGAGCAGTTGTCTACTTTATCTAGTGTTGAACATACCATGCAACAAAGATATATATTGCCCAATCCCAAATCCACCCATAAAGTTGGACATCTAAATATCTATTGAAATCATCCATACCTGACCAGCTTGGCCCAACACACCACCCTGGCCCAAGGTCAGCGAGATCCATTGAACAATATGGAGCTCCGTCGGCCAGCAGATCGAAAGCTGATTCCCAACAACCAGCTCCGGAGTCAGATTCGTCACCTGGCGACCATACGAACAGACACGGGGTTGATCAGGGTTCGGGGTTCCCTTTAATATGTTTGGATGGGTTTTTTTAGATCTTAAAGTGTAAGGGGGCCTTAAAAGCGTTAAAAGTCTCTGGAGTTTCTTCAAGGAAGGATTTGGGGCTTCTGCAATTTTGAGACGGTAGTACAGTTGCATCGGGGGCCTTCTACACTCATATCCCTCTTTATATATATATATATATGTATGTAGTATATATATATATTATATTTGTGTGTGTTTAGATGTATACACAAAATGACATATATACATGTGGAACCTGCTGAACTCCACTCATGCGTGCTAAGACACCACACAATTATTGAAGGTGAGAGGGTGCAAGGGTATCAATATCAGAAACCATTTGTGTTTGTTGTTTGTTTGTCAGTGCTTCTAGCTCTTGAAACGGTACTCTGAATACTTTTTTGATGTTTGTGTTCAGTTGCTACCTTATGGAATACAGTTGTCTCACAGCAGGGATCTTGTCGCCTAGGAGCACCTCATTCTATACCAATTGGCTTTTACAGAGGCCAAGTGGCCAACCAGATTAAGCGAGTTTCCCACATGTAAAGGTTCCTACAGTCCTGAAAGTGTCGGGACTTTCACCGCACAATTAGAGAAATGTTTGTACTTGAAGTATACTTGTCGTACTCCTGGATTCTACCTACCTCTCCAAGGAGAGGCAGAAATCTCGCGTGTACAGCTGCGGCTGTCAGCGCATTTGACAGACTCTCGGTCCTGTGGTGAGTTGGAACAGTGGTGATTTTCAAAGGCCAAGTCCTTTGCAAATTTCAAGTGAAGAGTGGCAGATTGGAATTTGTGATCGTGCGATTTGGACCCAATGCCCAAATTTTGAATTGATTGGTGAAGGCGGTCATGAGCTATGATTTGGTAATAGTTCATACGAATTGATTTTGATGATGAATGAATATGATGATGAGGAGTTTTCCAAAGTGGATCTAACATTGGAGCTTTCGGTTGCATCAGTTGTTTTGAAAGTGACTTGGTGAATAATTACTTGCGCATGTCAACATCCATGGCGGGTCCTAGGAGCAGCGAAGCTTTTCGAGTGACGCTCCCATGGCAGCCTATCTTGGATGGTGTGCTTCACTCTTGAGAGGCACCTAGAAGACCATCGTTGCCGCGTTGCCTCAACCCCCGGTGTTGGCCCAACTGTGGAGTTCAAAGGAGCTCATGTTGGGCTGAGGGCTAAAATCCCTCAAAGTAGGTCAATGTAGGAAGTTCTGTTGGTAGTAGCTTGGCGGCCCACTGTGGCAATATGATGGCTTTGGGATGGATTGGGCAGACATCATACGTGTAGTAAAGATGCATGGATTTGCATGAATTTCTGTATAGGTAAAGGCTTCGTCACTTAGCTTCTAGAATATTGGATTCTTTATTCTCTAAGGCTGGTGGATTTTACCCACAACGGAAGCTGGCACCGCTAAAGGATGTGTTTTTAAATAGACCAAGTATCACGGTGTACGTATGTAAATATAACATCGAATTTGTTCCATGAACATCTCCAAATCCAGAATTGGCATTATCCTTGGATGATTGGAGAATGTTCCGAACTGCTACATGCAGATAGGATCAAAAGCAGCAAACTCATGCAAGGCACAAAACATCTAGATACAAGACGACATTGCATCTGAGAAGTTGTGGAAAAAGCTAAGTGGTTCCAACCCTTTCACTGCTCCTTTTTGGGAGTTGGGGTGATGCTGTGTTTGCTCAACATTTTTTGCGGAGGTAGACCAATAGAGTAGATGATTACAAAAATTACCATTTTGCAATACTGGTGGACCTTCTCCAGGAAAATGATCTTAAGAATTGATTTATTCCACTCCGGATGTGGCTATATACAAAAAACATACGCCCTGTAATTTCTCATATATCGTCATCACTTTGAAAAGCAGGGTTTGTTGAAATCTGAAGCCAGCCGACATAGTGTGTAGTTGTGTCCATGCCCTCATTACCCTTTGTGCCAGCTGAAACCAAAGCGAAATCGGAATGTCGCACCACAATGCACCAACAACTTGGATTCCAGGATTCCCGGATGTCATGAGTATTCCCATATCAATTGTCACATCTCGACCTTCACAATTTTGGTTCACTCGAAGTTTTAGCACATCGTTTACACTAGAAGTGGTGCGAGTTGGTGCTGCGCTTCCCAATTCCAATGTGTTTTTTATTTGTCGCCGTGCCCTGCACGTGAGTTCTCCTGTGCCCGAAGTGTGCACTGGCGAAAGTTCTGTCACCCACCCAGCCAGCAAATTTTCTGGCCAACGACGGTGGGAGCTGATGTCCCATGATTAGGGTTTGCTAGCCCTGCTTGAAGATCAGCCAAGTGGGCCAACCGCCAACCAGACAAGAAGCTGGAAAATGGCGTGCATGAAACATTGCCACTGGCAGACTCGCTGGACTGGCAACTTAGACAATGACTGAACTTGATCCATTGCTCAGTGATTCTTGGACATGAACAAGTTGAATCAAGCCGTTTGGTTTCTTGGTGGTCCAGAGAAAGATTGATCTCGGCTGCCAAGTGGTGATACTGGAGATTCAGATTTTTTCACACTATTTGGCGCTTCGAGCTAGCCTATGCCTCACTCTGGCGAGCGGAAAATTTGAATCCTGGATGCTTTGCAATTGCTCTACCCAATTTTCTCAAGCTATCTCTAGTTTTATTTGAAGCTGTAACAGCCTTCAATTTCAGGCCAGAGAGGAAGCACCATTTGAATTGGAAGTCTACTGTAACCGACAAGTATTCCGAAGTTGGTCTGGCAATGGGGGTCGCAAGACTAGGAGTAGTGGGTATCGCTCAACATTCTCAACTGGACATGTTTATGTAGGTGTGGTACCGTTGATAGGCAAAATCCTGCACCAGTGGATTGGATATGATTGGATGATATATATCTAGTTATTTTTTTGTTTGGATGGAGCGGTCCATGTATCCCAAATGGTGCAGGAATTTGTCCATCAGCAGCGCCAAAAGGACCATTTTGCAGATTGTCGACATTAACAGCCTTTGGGTTTATGGAAATTCTCCGAGCAACTTGAGTTCAAAGCACTGCATCAATACCTGAGTTGTGCATGGCGCTGTTGAGTGGATCGCAAAAATCCTATTTGCTGAGGCCCCACATCGTGGTGTTCCTCAACAAAATGGTCACCTGATGGCACTTGAATCAGTTTTTTGTATGGGTGGTCAGCAATCAGATCATCATCCTATCAGCTGATTTTGAAAGGATCTTGGGAGGATGACAGAGCCCCTGATTAAGTTGCTGTTGCTTCAGCTAACAAGCAGACCATTTGAATCCAAATCAAATCTTCGTCATCGTAGTACAACGTTGTTCAACAGTCTCCACCTTCGATTCGATGAGATCTTTTGAAATCACAAGCATTGCTTTCAGATTTCATTCTGTGCGTGTTCCTCATTTTAGGCCAGATGTTTTTTCCAAAATCTGCTCATTTTGGAGTAGCTGTTTTGCTTTGAACCACCCATCAGTCGCTTCGCCTCACACCTCAACCAGGACATGGTGGAAGACATGGAATTGGTGGAGCTCGTGGAGCTTGAGGCCGAAAAAAAAACCTTTGCCATTAGAGGTCCAAGGTTTGAAGCTAATCAGAGTTGTTTACCCATTTGGGTTTGGTAAAGAATGGTGGGCCAAGGTTCAATGCTAGAGATTGGGTTTGGTAGTCACAACTCCTTGCGACAGATGTAACACCGAAGAGTGACGGAACTGTTGGCCCTTGAAGAAAATATTTGTAAGACCAATGCATACGCAAAAGGTCACCTCAGAAAGCGAAAATGCAAACCCCTCAACTCTATGCTCAACTCAAGCAAATTTGGTGAGTGCAGTTGCGCGTCACGCTGCCTCTTCATCCATTCAGAAATAGTTTGATTTGCAGTGCTTTGCGGCTCAAGCAAGCAAATGAGCAACACCCATAATGCTGTTGAATCAGTTGTGTGTTTCTTGGCTGAAATGGCAAATCACTATTTGTGCGAGTTTTAGGATCATTAGGATCGTTTGCCAATTGTGAAAGGTCATCTGGATTGTTTGCGGATCCAGAAGCTCATCGTACTTAAGAGTGCAATGTTTCAACATCCGAAGATGCCAGAGTGTCTCATACACAATTTGCAACAGAAATCTTTGGACATCCAAGGCACGCTCCTTTCGACGCCGTCGGCGGCGGAAGACTTCGCCCCTTCTGATGGAAGCTCGGTGACTGTCGGGGGAACGCTTCGATTTGAATATCTTCTGGCTATCCTTCACCCACGATACTTGTATCACTACCATGTACATATGTTCTCAATGTTAAGTTATTCATCTGTTTATTCTTGGTCATGTGTCAGTGTCCCTTTTTGATTTCTAAAAAAATAACACTCATGCTCTTTGGAAGAATCTATTGATACCGCGATGGAGATACACCCTATGGATACCCGCAGCTTCTCCCTTGTCCCAGGAAGACACTGGCTTGCGCAGAGGTGGCCGGGCTTTTATGCTGCTAGGGAGTGGCTTTTTATATATTCATGGATCATGGAATAACAATGCGATAGATTCATTGAACTCAACATGGGGCCGCTTTGATCAGGGCCGCTTCAGCAAATCCAAGACCCCATGAAAAACCAAAAAGAAATAAGAAAAACTAAAAGCAACTAAAAAGACTAAAAAACACAAAAAAAAACTAAAGAAAACAAAAGAAATCCCACAACACTCTCTGCACAAACACACACTCACACATTTTCTGTTTTTCCCTCTCAGCGTTGTCGCTGCCATGATCAAAGCACAACCTTTTGGGGCATCCCAAGTGGTGCAGGATTCTTCCATCAACTGTACGTATGTGTTTGTCCTAGTGGTCCTGGTGTTTTCCTTTTGTTATCTCCTTTTGCCCTACCCACATTGGTTTGATGGTGGTTTTTAGTTTTTTGATGTTTTTCATGGGAAACCCCTAGCCCCTAGGAAAGGCTAACCAATCCTAACAAAAACTAAACCAACCTAAAAAAACTAAACAAAACTGAAAAAAGCTAAAAAAACTCAAAAAAGCTAACTTTTTCCTGATTTTGCCCTTTTTCAGGAACATTTCCCAGGCACCCCCTTTGTTGTTTTTTGGGGCATGGCTGAAAGTTGAAGCTAAGTGGTGGGTGGACCCAGTGCAAAGTCAAACCTTTGAACCCAAAGGGCTTCAATTCAAAACATTTCAAACTGGGACCCCACTCTTGAAACTAAGTTTTTCCTTCATGTCTTCTGCCAGGAAAATGATTGGATTTTGCTAGCTTATTTTAGAATCCAAAATGGTCAGAGCAGACCACATCAGAGCAGCCCCCATTTGGACTTCAAGATAGATACCAAAAGAATCCACAACATGGGAGAATTGGTTGTTGTTCACTTCTCAAGCTGGTGGTGAGAGGTCAAGATGGTTGTAGAGTAACATACTGCCTGAAAACAGCTATAAACATTCGGCAAATCGAAAGAAAGACCATATGCGACAAACTCAAAGCACTGGTAGCTTCTGTGATTCGATACACAAGGCTGCCTCCATCACAGTCTCCTTGAAATCAGAATTTCACCGTGGCAATCAAGCAGTTTTCGCGGAAATCCGCAGAGATCCCTGGACAGAAGCAATTTTTTGGCCTTCGGATCGTAAGCAGATGAGCAAATTCAGATGAGGGACAACGATGCAAATTGTAATTCTATCATCCGACTTGCACGTGAATATGATTTTATGATTGATCTAATCAGCAAAAGTTTCCACTGGTTTATTGCCGTTTAACATGTATTTCACAGATTTCCAAAGTTGTCAGGTCCAAAAACATGCAACGACAGTCATGCCAGGCATTGACAGCTTGACCTGCAAGAGAGCCTCGATCCTTGGCCTCAACTTTTTGAGACGAAAGACCCTGTTGTTTGATGTCTTTTGTAGCGAGTTTTTGGCCTTGCTGCTATTATTCCGGGGTATTTCAGCTTGGTGATATAGTCATACGGGATGTGATTTCCCAGCATATTTTGCTGTTTTTATTGCTGCTTCATTTCTTGAGTCATGATGCATCAAGGACAGACACCTCATGCAAGACAATGGCTGTGTACCCTAATGCTCCCAGGCAGGAAAGTATGCTGAAGTGGACTTTGCCATAGGAACTTGAAAGAGTTTGATGATGTTTGAGTGAAAGTGCGTGAAGGAGGATAGATGAAAACCTAGAATGATTCATGCAATAGATTGAATGGATGTTGTTTTTTGTTGGGGGACTGACCCCTTTTGACAGCAGCTTGTTGTCCTTTTGGCAGAAATGAAGCATGCTCCTTTGCAGGGAACGCAAGATCTTCCTTCGGGAGGTGAAAACGCAACGGTACCTTGATCAGCCGTCAATCATAGCACCCTGGAAGGTTGGTTTAATTGACATGGGGCTTCATGGCATATCGAGAGGGCATCGAACTTGTATATTCCCATCAGGGTATGCAATGTGTTGGTTTGTTTGCGATTGCCTGGTTTGGCAATGAAATTGTCGGTGGAAAACGGAGAACTATTTTGTTTTTCACTGGTATTGAAAACACTCAAGCTCTCTTCTTTTGGACTTGGTGACATTTCAAAGAAAGCTCACGAGCTCTTATTTGGAACAGTCACTTGTTGCACGCTACTTCAATGGTGTTCAATCAGGAATGAAGTGTTTATCTTCGATCTGATCATTTTCAGCCATGGAAAGTCACCCATGGGGCGAGGTATTTGTCCGTGGCACAGCGCCAGCGCAACGTCAAAGTTTTTATGTCTTGGGCTCAGACGTCGATGATTTTGAAGTACTGATAGTGAACATGCACATGAATGTATAATATGTGACATACCGTGTTACATCATTCAGAATGATTTAAGACCATAAGATGTTTCAAAAACCAGGTGATTCTCCGTGTCTTTGGTTGTGCGTTTGCATGTCCCAAGTGGAACCAAATCAAATCCAAGTCCCGATCATTCCCCTTCCAAAACGGCCCAAAGGACTGAGTTGCCCGTGTCCCTCTTTGTGACGCATACACGAGAGGCGTACCAAACGAAAGGATGCAACACTTGCACCAGTGACATTGTCCAGTGGCTTGCTGAGAGGGACTGACTAAGAGAAATTTTGTCCGATTGCAGAATGCTCAATTCAATTCAGAAAAGCAGTAGTCTTGTCATGCAACATGATGCAACATGCTTCATTAGTTTCATCCTATGAACAATACGTGTTTCATTTTTGGTGATCAGATCACGCCAAATTTCGACATTGCTCTAGATATTGGTGATGTCAGGAGCAGTTCAAAGGAATTTGCACCTTGGGCTTCCAGCATGAGGGCTTGCCTGCATGTGGTGCATTTTTGCGAGCCAATCAAAGATTCCTCGAAATCTTTACCAGTTGCTTGGTACCAGGAAAAAAATCTGTAAATCAGAGGTTAGAGTTCAAGGTTGAAGTGAGCAAGAGGGATTGGTTTTTTATGATGTTGCATAAGTTTGCCTAAACCGAAGTCACGGTGTCAAACTTGCCTCAAACGCACTTTACTTCAAACATGCTGATATGTATAATAATATAGAGAAGGTCACTGGTACTGGTATGGTTGGTTCTACATTTTAAGTGCCGTGTTTAACTGTTTTGTTTCAGGCCTGAAGTGTTTCACTTTGGCCCCAGGCAGTGACAGCTTGGAGGTTGTATGCGATGGCTCTCACTCTTGCTCCGACGAGTTTGTGTGGCATCCGGATGCTACCATACAGTGGGGATGCCAAGGGTGTTATACTGGGCTCAAAAAAAGAGAAACCAACGAATTCATGTCAATATACACACCCTGTTCAGCAGTTCCACTTCCCGGACGTTCTCCGAAGGCATGCGTCCAGCGGTCGCTGGCTTTCTGTCGACGGTGACAATGTGGTTCTCCATATGTCCAACAAGAGTTGTTGGGAGGCGCCGGGCTTTGCCAACTGAACGTTTGGCAGCGTTGTTTTCTCACTGAGCCAATCTGAGCCAATGACTAAACTGTAAACTTATTTACTAGGAAAGTTTGTTTCGCGCTCATTTTCTTTGAGAAGTTGTAGCTCCATCTTTTTTATTTGTTTCATTCACTTGGAACTTGCGGCAAGCCTTCCAATCACTTGATCCCTGTCACCAGGCGATCCCTACAATTTAAGAGCAGCAGTTGCTGAGCTGCATTTTCTTGACGATTTCATCAGCCCGGGCTTTTTGTTTACCTAAGATTTCTTGAGGTCCTCAACCCACTGATCTGTGGAGGCTGTGTTTGTTGTGTATCAGTGAAACATGATCAGATTCATCAATGTTAAGGAGCCAACTTTAAGTCCAACCATGCACCTGTGTTCATTGTCCAAATCAACAGTTTTTTGCGATATGATATGCGTGTAAGAAACCATCAATCAAATTCAGCGTCCTTAGAATGGCCAGAAATTGAAAATCACCTACAGTATAGAGTAGCTAAATAGCATGTTGGAGAAATGTTCATGGAATTCCTATGTGATTTCATTACCTTGAAGTTCCCAAGGTTCCAAAGTTTTGGTCACAAACCACCCTTGCCGAGGAGTGAGTCTGAAGCAATGCTGCGAGTGCGGCCGGACGAGCTGCATGTGCTTGGATGAAGTTGATACCAGCTCAGGTTCAAACATTTTGACACCATCGATTTGAATCAAGATCCTCCATTCCAGCAAAATCAGGATTTAGCAGTTAGCATAAATGCCATGTCATACCGTGGAATTATTTGCATCAAGTTGCCAGTACGTACCTGTATGTGCACAGTCTTTCAGATCCGAGACACAAGGATTCTCTCAAAGAAATGACACAAGATCTGGCAACAGCGTTTCCACGATGTTGTTCACTTGGTTTCGACCTTTCATTCCCAAGAAAACAAAGACACGGAATTTTCCGCTCATTCAAGCGAATGGCAATGTGATCTGCCCCAGCAATTTGAACGCCGACTTTTGGAAAGTTCAATTTAGTTGTGATCAGGCAAGTTTACAAATAGAAAAGGCTTGGGCTTGGACTTCTGAATCTTCCGGCAATACAATGTACCTAAAGGACTTATCAGATCCAGGGCCTGGTGCCAATGGCATGACCCCCGTCAAAACTTGGTACTGCACTAAACTATTTTGGGGCTGTCACATCATCCCGACATGTTGATTCATGTACCCTATGTTTATGCTAAGGGATGACACTATGCCAAGTCTTTCCAACGTTGGCAGGGCAGGTTTTTTCCCAATGCTTGGCAATGTGATGCCGGAACATTGAAATTATCCGATCTCTGGGATGCCGTGTGCATGTGTAAGGTAATGAGTATGGTGGAATGAGTGGTTGTACTGTCATGAAACTCTCTTTTGCAAATGAATCACAATCATTGCTGTCTGTTTTCCTTTCAATTTAGTCTCTGAGTTGATTTTTTGCTCAGTATTGCGAGTGTCAGTGTGCCTCGTTCCAGTTTGGGTTCAAAACTGTGAAGGCATGGCATTTCGGAACAGCTGTACAGGAATTCTTCGCCAAAGGAGTTTTGCTAATGCAGAGGTCCTGTTGGTGCTGGTTTCAAACATGTTCGTTTTATTTGCAAGTTGTTTTTTTCCTTTGGGTGAAATTCCCCCTTCACTATATTTTATTGTTTTATGTTTTTTGATTTGTGACGCTTTGAAACCATCAACTCGGTTGCTTTTGAATGCACCTTTTTGATCCTTTTTCTGCAGGGCCCCACCTGGCCCTGCTGTATAGATCCTCAAATTCTGCAAATTTTGCTCGCAGCTGCAGCCTAAAGATTGGCGCCTGGGAGCTTGTAGCCGAGACCCCAAATCAAAGATACAGAGATTTGGGAGTGGACCAACTGCGACGCCCCAATGACCCAACATGTCGGTCAGCAAAGCAGTGGAATGCGGATGTGGATGCGAAGATGGTTGTGGGAGTTGGGAACTTTGCTTGGAGTTTAACTAGAAAGGCATTTTACTACAGTAATCATCTTACTGCAAGTTGCCGGAGTGGATAACTGTGCAGTTTATGTATCATACAGTCTGGACGTATGTCGCACGTATATGAAGCAGATTGCGTGCTGGAGTGGGTTCCTGCCTATTGTTTAATTCCTTATGTCTCTGATGACATCAACGCAAGGCTTTGAGGAAATTTCTTCCCGCAAACAATTTTGGGTTTTAGAGTTACGGCTGATCAAAACACCTGGGTTTTTGACGTCCACTTGTTCGTTTTGATCCCTTTGGTCCCTTTTATCAAGATGCCATTCCTCAAGCCCGTATTCCTAGATAGACAGGTGCGGGAGATGTTAGACATGTACCAGTTCCCCGGTGATGATACGTCCGGGAAGCTCTGTTGAAGCAGACAAAGTGACCGGATTTGAGTGTGACTAGCATGGCAGAACTATGTCATGTGCAACCACATTCAGACGTTCCTGAAATGGTACTACCCAGTATTCATTTATTGGATTTCATTGTTCCCGCATATGCTGAAAATGATAGTTTTGTTGAGAAAACCGAAAAGCTATGGCCTCACAAAATGACCTTTGGCCATGTTTCCTCATTAAGAATCACCATATGATGTAACAAAAGCCACCAAATAATACAAAGAAAGATCCTCAATGTCAAAAGAGTCACAAGGCGTCAAGGCGCAGCTTATACTTCCAAAGTGCCATTGGAACCATGCTCTAAGCTGCGCTGCCCGAGGCCTTTCATCAAGGGCTCAGCGCTGAAAGCTTTGAATGGGGACACCGGAGACTATGGTGTTCCAGCCATCAAGCAGCTTCTTGGCTTTGATTTGTCTCCCAATGAAAGCAGGGACAGTTGTTTGATAGACTCTTTTGTACATCGTTTTTCTGGTCAGGTTGATGGATGCAGTGGATACCCACTTCCCAGATCCTGAGAGGTGTGGTCCTTGTGACCAGGACAAAGGTGCTGATATGTGTTGATGGTAGGAAAATCATGTTTAATACTAGGGGCGGACTGTTCTTGAGTGGTGAAATCTGTCACATACAATGCACCAATGCCATGTTTGGGTCAAGATTATTTCTACCCCACACTATTGATGTGCTTGCTCTTTGTTCATCCAAAATTCCCTAAGCTGGCAGAACGAAGCTGCAATGTTGGACTGAAATCCTTGTGTTTCAAGACGCTTCACAATTTAATACAAGTTTCCCATGTTGTTTAACGAGAATGTGAGGAGTTTTCTATACATTTGCTACAGCTTTCACCACAATCCCAAAGCGATCTTGGCTTCAGGGATGTTGACAAGCCCTTCCTCATGGGCATTGAAAGTGTCAGACTCCCAAGCCGAAGCAGTTGCAGCTGACACCTAACATGCATATGCGATTCCATGGTTGCCCCCGTGTTGGCTGTGATTTGATGAGGTCATGTCCATTACGGGTAAGGGCACAGTGGCCACTGGACGCATTGAGCGTGGAATGGCCAAGACCGGGGACACCATTGAGATTGTCGGTGTGAAGGAGATGGATCCACGTGGATCGTGTTATAGTCGTGTTATCGTGGATGTTTATGATATTCCACGTGGAGATATGTAGAGAAGGTAAGATATCCATCTACTTCAGAAGGATGCACTAAGCACAAGCGTAGGGGGAAAGGAAGGCAGGACGAAAAAAGAAAGAAAGAAAGTAAGAAACCTGAATCCGTGCTTACAGTATGTGCCTTGTGTTTGTTGCACCAGCTAGGCCTTGCGAATACCTTGTCCTAGGACTCATGCACTTGAATTGAGCCTTCCAATTAGCCAAAGGCTAAACGTAGAGGGATGGCTGCTTGAGTTCTGCATTGACAGCAATGCATTATCTTAGCAATGATTCCCTCAGAGCATATTTGGGAGCATCAGGCATCCTTGAACCTCCCTCCGGTGCGCCAGGAAAAACCCATGAAAGCCACCATTGCTGGGATTGAGATGTTTCACAAGACCCTGGATGAAGGACAATCCGGTGACCAGCCGCTCGACTGCGTTTGTCAGGCATTTAGCTCCAATTGGTTGTGAACTTCATTTATGTTTTGGTTTGAAGATACTCAGTTTTCAGTAGACACATACCACAAGACATAAAGTCATCAGTTCCTAGAAACCATCATTTCAAGCTGTTTGAGTTTTACCAGCTGGTGACCTTGGATGGTTTCCATCAATAGATCCATTTTGGATCTTCGGTCCGAGGTGCGGCATCATGTTGAAGGGTGTCAAAAGAAATGAGATCCAACGAGGGCAGGCAGAGAATGAGGGGAGCATGGGGAGCCTTGAATCTTGTGAATATATTGAGAGAAGTCATGCAAAAGCGGATTTAAACGATTGCAATTTTTAGGAGGTCATGTCATTATCAAATATAAGGCCAATTAATAATTGTATCTATCTATCCATACGTATATATATATATTATGATTACAAATGATAATTTGTTTTGATGAATTGATTGGATATAAATTGGATTACCACAAAGGTGCTACAGAAATGTTATATGTTGTGACTACCTTGTGTAAAGTTCAAGGATTTGAGCTTTAATTACTTTAATTCATCCAAACTCAGGGTAGCAGGCCAGGGCCTGTACCAAAAATCTGCCAGTTGCAGGTGCTCTGTGCCTCAGGGACAGTGAAGACGTGAGGGGACCCAAAAAAGACGGCATTGTCACAGGTTCATCTTCACTTCTTGCGTTGACATGCCTCCAAACGATGGGAGGTTTGAGGCAGACGACCATCGTGATACACATGATGTGGTGTTTGCTTGTGTTTTGACTTTGGGTCTTCACATTGGTGAGGTTTATCGCTATGGCATTTTGCTTTCAATAACACCAAGGAGTTTAATGCCAATTTGAAGTTGTAAGTTGACGGTTTATCAAATATAATATCCTTCAATTTCTACATGGTGTTAAAAGATGTACATTGGATCCTTTGGCCGAGTGAAACAGCAACTCCAGAGGGAATTATTTGCCAGTAAAGCTGACAGCTGCGTTAAGGTACTCCAAGTTTGATGCAGACATCTATGCCTGGCAGCTTAGATGCCCTCAAAATTGGGGGTGCCAGTTTGGGACCGCAGAATTGATCATGTGGTGTATCAATTTAGTGAGTCCAACGATTTATCCCTTGGATTCTTGAAAAGATACAGTGCAGGTGCTTTGGGGTACATATCATATCATAGCATCTCATGTCATGGCGCTTTGCTTGGGTGTTGTTTGAAAGCTGGCAAAAGGTCCAGTCACCAGTTTGTAAAGGTTGGTTTCCGAATCATTGTTTAAACAAATGTTGTTTTCATCCAAGAGGACCCACCCCTTTTTAATGGTGGTTACTGCCCAGGGATAGTGGCAGACAGGCCTGTCCCAGCAGCATCTTGCTCACCCTTTCAGGTCCTGAAAGAAGATGAAGGAGGTCGAAAAAAGCCCTTCTTCTCTAGCTACAGACCGCAGGCGAAGAAGATCCGTGAGAATAGGTCCTGAGATATCTCGAGCTTCACCAAGCCTATCGGCAGGAAAAAGAACCTCTTTCACTGAATGCCAGCATGATCCTGAAATTCAAAGCAGTCTGAAAACAGCCTTCAGAACAATAAACGAGCATTTGTTCAAGTCTCCAGGGATAAAATGCCACCGATGCTTGGCCATTTCCTTTGGATATGAGAATGATTTGCTGTGATCTAAGAGACAATGACCTGGAATGAACTGACCTATGCCGTCCGGCAAGTCAAACGACTGGATCTCAGAAGATCCTTTTCCGGGACCGAATCCATCCATGGCCACAGGCCTTCATCAGAACTGGCACAGTGACTGTGGAAGTTCAGTTGCCAGACAGTGTTTGGGCACCCAACCCATCCAGTGATGGATGCAGAGCAGCACAGACTTCCCGCAAGCACGGATGAACTGGAGCTATCATAAGTCCCTTGTGAAATTGAGTGGGACTCCGATATTTGTGACATTTGTGCTTCTAAATTGGAATTTGTGTCTACCAAAGTCAAAGCTCTTCCAGAAACCGATTGCTTGGCATTCGATTGGAATTTTAAAGACTCCTTCACGTTGGTATGTGGTTGATGAGTTTGAGAATCCAGTTATGGAATGGTGAATCTGTTCTCTTTATCCGGATCAATAGCGGGATCACACGCGGTATCTACATGCAGTACAGATGAGTGGATTGACAGATAGATATACAGGTAGTTAGTTGAATGGGCAAGCAGATGGATCATGATAGCTGGGTTTGCTGTCATGGGTGAATGGATTGAAAACTCTGTGAACAATCTGTGCCCCTGCAGAGAGCTTTTCTTCTCCCAACTTGACTCCCAATCATTCATGACCAAAGACAGTGCACTCGGCCCTTGAAATCCAACCTACTATATGTGCGAATGTGTTTCTATCTGAACTCAACAAGGATTATTCCACAGACCAACAGGCAGACAGACAGACACGAAGACACCACTACCACCAGCAACAAGAAGAATAAGAAGAAGGAAAACAAGAACAAGAAGAACAAGTAGAATTAGAATAAAAAGAACAAACAGAACAAGACGAAGTAGAACAACAAAGCAAGATATGCGAGAAGCGCAAGAACAGCCAAAAAAAAGAACAGCCATAGCAACAGCAGCGGCAAGAGCAAGAACAAGCGCAAGAGCCACAGCACAGATACAGCCACAGCAAGTGCAACAGCTGCAGCAACAACAACAACAACAACAACAACAACAGCAACAGCAACAGCAACAGCAACGGCAACGGCAACGACGAGGACGACAAAGAAGACAGCAGCACTCACAACAGCAAAAGAAGCAGCAGCAGCAGCAAGATAAGAAACACCCACCAAAGCTAGCACAACCAATGGCGCAATGGTGTACTGCAATTATGCGATCGCCATTCTAAAGCCATCAATGAAGACCTGGACTGAGGTTGAGATGGCCATGCCTGGCGACTCCATTTCGATCAGTTCCATAGCAGAGACAAAGTGGCAAGGGTGGAGATTGTTTGGTGGAAATGTTATGTTCATGCAGGTGTTTGTAGATGCGTTTTTAAAGCAGGTTTGATGCTAGCGAAAAACCTGGAGGGATTTTATACTCACTCAACTCTGCTGTTTCAGCGATTTTATGAAGAACCATGCCATTTTTGTGTTGCTCACGCGGATTTCTGAAACATCACGTATGCTCGAAGAACCATGCCATTTTTGTCAAGCACTAAGTCACTAAGTTGCCTCATATGTTCATATCTTCTTGTACTTTATCTCCATCAACAATGTCAAACATCAACCGCAAGACGTTTCTTTGGCGACATTTGTGATGTTGGCATCAGTGTCTTTTGACCAAGGTCTTGCAGCCGAAAAGCCTATGGCTCTAGAAGAAGGGTCCCGGGGACCTGGACATCTTTGCTGTGTTTGCGGGTGATGTCCATTGCGTGAGCGCTTCCTCCAATGATTTTCCTAAGGGTTTTTGAGTGATTTCTGATAATTCATCCTATTTATCCGGTTTGTAAGGGGCAATCTGATCATGTCGAATACATACGATCATTTTGGGACACATTTAAAGACATGCTGTAGATGGAGGAATGGGAGCTGTCCAATTTTGGAAGATCTTTGTGTCTATGTAGTGTCTTCACAGTATTTGGGGATTGTGCTGGAGGTCCTGCTTTTTCCCAGTTGAGAATTTTTGGCTGCTTGAGGTTCCCCAATCAAACCTGTCAGCTTATGGTTCTTGCTCTTACAAAGCTCCTTCCACACCCCATCCTCTATGCGACTATTGGCTAGCACAGGGTCAATGCTTACCTTAGCGTCCAAGGAAAAAAGGTGAGTCAAACGTTTGAGCAGCTATTCATTGGATCAGCATCCGATTTATCTCGATTTATGTATAAAGATGGGCATCTACGCATAGGGACGTAGGGAGGTAACATGTACGGGTGACTTCGCGTGATGAAATGGTCATTGTTTGATTTTGACTTCTTCGATGTATTGCTTAGGAGTGTAGTGTACAACTCCAAGCCTTGGCCATTGGAGAATGGCCCCAATTTTAACCAGTTGCAAACGTTCTATTTTGACTAGGTCCTACTGGAACTATTGTTGCAGGGTAAAGCAATCAGAACTGATTTCTATATGGTCATACAGCAGTGCATTTCCGAATCTCTTTCACAAGAATGGCGGGTTACGCGTTCTAGCTTGTCAAAAAAACGTGGTTATGTCCTGAAACCGATGAAGCACTACTGTGAATTCGCGGTTTGAGCGTTGCCAAGCCTTGCTTTGTTGCTATATTTTCCTAATAATACTATATCATACTATAGTATCTATAGCATACGTCTTCCTACTGTCATTGATAGAAAATTTGGCAGCCAACTCTGCTACAAAGCCCCAGGCTACGCTTTGCCCTACGAGAAGGTGGTCTCACTGTTGGTCCGGCAGCATGGGGGAGGTTGGGCATTGTGGCAGATGAAGGATGGTAGCCCTGGGGCTGCGGGCTTCCAGAGGAAACCTCAACATGAATTATTAGTGCCCTACCAACTTCATCATTTTTCTTCAAGAATGAGGCAGCCTAGTCATCTAAGTAAATCTTCGGGCCTGTGGCTGGCGCGAAAGGAACGCAAGGAGGATATGAAAATATGCATCCTTTTGGTATGGGCAAACGATTCAATGGACATGCTGCGATTTATACGTTCAACTTCTGACAACGGGAGATTTGCCAACGACCCAGCGTAACAATGTTGTTCACAACTGTGAAACACTTCAGACAGGTTCAGCAAGAGTTCTTGAATCTGCATGGTATTTTGGTTGGTCAATCCCCCCATGGCACCATTGAACTCACAAAGATGATTCACTTATTGTGCGCACGAAGGGAGTACTAAGGTGGATGTCTACCACGGAAGAATGCGTGGTGCCATTTTGGCTCACAGCATGCCCGAGAGCTCCACTCCACTCTCCTCTTTCTTTCAGCGGGGGGGAGAGTGGTGAGTCATGGAGCCATCTTGGGCTTCCCTGGAGATCCAAGGAGGGCAAGTGAAGGTTCCGGTCCTCCTGCTTGGGCCCAGAAGAGTTCTTCTGGAGGAAACTTCGGGATGAGGAGGTCCATCCCAGAATCTCACAAGCCCCCTTCGGGGAGTGATCCAATGGATAGAAGTTTGAAGGAAAGTGGATATGGTGAAAGGGCGGTTGAGGAAGACCGCAGGGAAAGAAGGAGGAGGAGATCCTCCCGCACTCACGGAGGTGAGAGGGTCAGAAGAAGGAGGTCCAGAAGGGAACGGAGGGAAACCCCATCTGTGGAGCCCCCTCCTTCCAGATCTGGCCATTCGGATGAGCGATCCTTCAAAGAATGGATGAAGGCGACCCGTCCAGGACAAAGCCGATGAAGAGATTCCGGCTCCCCCACCGGGGAGGAAAAAGATTTGTCTTGGGAAGACCCAGGGCCTAATGGCAGTAGGAGCTTGGGCTGCCAGACAGGAAATAGCAGATCTTTTGGAGAGAGGACACACCAAGGAAGAAATCCTTGAGGCAGTCCGGGAGGGGGTTGAGCATGGTCCAATCCTGCAATCCTCCGAGAGCCGTGATCACTCCCTTGGAAGTAGGTCCAAGAGAAGTTGGGAAGAATCGGCTAAATCCTTGGATGGTAGGCGTAGTGTGGTCAGCGAGAAGATGCCGCAAGCCACGGTCCCTTCCGGAGCCCCATCCTGGGTGAAGCCGGGTCCATCCGCCTCAGGAGCTTTTAGGAAGAAGGCTGAGTACCCTGAGACGACAAAGCCATTGGAGAAGAGCCCTTCTCTCTGTGACTACTCACCTTCCTGGGGTTGCGATAGTGAC